>CAXIWR010000155.1:66254-76254 GCA_964036265.1 Daptonema setosum | reverse complement strand
CTACCGATAATGGGTTATACCGTTCCGTTGTAAAAACAACACACAACACAAAAAATAAGGTTACGCTACGCTGCTCATCTTTTGTACTGTATTATTCGAAAGCAGAACCCGATCATTCATTAATTTTTTGAAGCTAAATGTATCATGAACAGTTTTTGACTCAAATCTACACGATTTATTTCACGATTATAATAAGAAAAGACCCATAAAACAACCCGTTGAGTTTGTACCTGATCACCGTTTAATTTTCATTCAAAAACTGTGAGAAGATTCTCAAATACGGTAACTTATAATTTTTACATAGATATTTCATTTGAATGCCATCAAGTTTAATGGTGGTTTTTTATAAAAAGGCATTGACCATTCCCATGTTTACAGTAGGTGATGATGATAGAATTCGTAGTTAATTATGAGATAAAAACATTTCGAATAAACAAATCATAAATGTTGAACTAAATTTTAGTTATCTTGACCTTACGGCTAACTGAGGTACATTGAAAGTGAGTTGAGGCACTATGTTTAGTTATGGAAATCGGTGTTAATCGACTGAGAGGGTGGCGATGATTTTTCTTCATTGAACTTTTAATCTGAGCGTAAATTTTTTAAATAAATGATTGAAAGAGTTTTTCAGAGCATCATTTCTGATATTTATATCATCGCGTGGACATACAAACCCACAAACAAACTCTATTCTTTTTATTTATAGGATAGGATACTGCCTGGGTCTTTACGCATTGATTTTATCTTCTGTTATTCAGAGTTGAATCTTTTTTATAGAAGCAAACTTATGAATAAAGGTGTTGCAGAACGAACTGCTTGAAATCTGATGCCCTTGTTTTTACGTGAACGTTACCATTCACATATTCTATTTGAACACTTGCTAGCTTTTCAAAAGAAGTTTTTCTGACCGGTGGTTTTAAACAATCTCGTTTCGAACATCTTAAAACTGTCGATTTAAAGATTACATCGGCATGCTTAGGTACTTTTCACCTCTTACAATTCCATGAAAGTAAAAATGCCCGATCAAACCGTCAAACCATACGGCACAACAATCGTTTACTTCGAGTGCGGGCATGCACATTTCCAATTACAAAGAGTTTTCTAAGATATTTTTTAAACGACACAATTTTCTGTCATAAAAAATATATGCCATACGAAGTTTTACTGTCCGTTAACCGCCGGTTACCTATCGTGAGACAGGCTTGCGTGTGAGACCCGTGCAGCGGTTGTATTTCAGTGGTTCAACCACCTTAGTATGAGGTAGTATTAGTAACAAAATAGGTGTCTGGAAAAAAATATAGGGAGATTTTTTGGGTTTGGAAATTTGGTGCGGACATGGATTTCTTGGATTCAACAATCCGGTAGTCATATTGAGTATGTCTTTTATCTTTCTTCGTTTCTTGGACTTTTCCTAAATATATTTGTCGTTTTAATTTGCTTGTTGTTCATTTGCTTGTTGGTGTGTTTGTTTTCAAATGAAAAAATACTGGAAATTCATCCAAAAGAGATTTTTACTTAACTGTTTTACGAGATGTCATGAACTCATTTATATGAACACAAATTGAAACAACAATATACTTATTGATATTCACATTATGAATGGGAAAGTGCCAATATATGTCTGGAACGCCACGTGCCACCAGTTGTTAAAATCGTGTTTTGGCGCAAGTGAACGGCATGCTACGGTACTGGACGAAATGATGTGTCAGAAAGTGCTGTTGCCCGCGGACAACTGTGGTTTTCTGCATACTTTCGATTATAATATGATAAAAACAATACTTTCCTTATTTTTAATGAAATAATCTTGTAGCCCGACTCAAGTTTCATTCGTTTTGTCATTCACATAATTAAAATGTCAATGGGGAATGGCAACAGGGACAATGCCTCATATGAAAAAAATTTACATAATCGCACTGTAGTGTTTATTTCATTGACAATTAAAAATAGATAAATAAAAAAACCGTATGAAACTTTAGGCGGGCTTCCTGATTTTGTCAAAAAGTTACCCCAGTTTTGTGTACCTCTTAATATTCTCAGCATAAAAATTTTGCATGCAACCGTAGTTGTCCGCAGGCGACCGCAGTTTTTGACTTACAACTTTTGTCCTGCCCTGTGTGATCACACCATCAGTTCAAACATCCGACTTTCCATTTATAGCTAGATATATGCAGTTATGTTGCATCAGTCCTATAACGCAGCGCTTTTCTTGTAAGCGAGCAGTCAGGTTGGTTTTCAAGATTTTCGATAATAACTGTAATCTTAAAAAACATCCCCTTGACATCGGTGCATTTTACACATTGCACGTTTATGCGCGTGTGCTGGTATGCCATTATGCCACTGGCTTTTGGGATTGCGTTACGATTACCCATGTTCGACTAGACCCCAAATTTATGTAACGATTGGACCAATATTTCTGACCAGATTTATGAGTCCAAACGATACATTAAAAATGTAGTTTGGACCCCAGGAATCAGTGGTCCCAGTGGACCCAGCCGTCAAAACACATCTTTGACGCTCATGGAGTTAAAACATATGAGTGTAAGATATATCATGGAACTGGTGGCGGGTAAAGAAAAACGTGCAAAAACGTTGAACTAATGAACTTGTATTTGCAAATAACTTGTAAGGAAGTGCACATGAATGAACGATGCCATTCAGATGTACACATGTGCATTTGAGTTACCTGAAGTCGACCGGGATAGAATTTAGGGTCTTAAAAAAACCCTAGATTCTCCCTGTCGTATGAATTGAATTTATCTACTTATACCAAGTTTTACTGAACAAATATGTAGCTTGTTTTGCTTCATGATATGCTATCTAGCCGCGTAGCCACGGGAGACCTCCTTAATTGGACAGCTACAACTACATATTTAGTTCAAAATACTGAGTTTTAATTATTATCAACTATGTACTTGCCAGCAAAAAAATTAAAAAATTTCAACATTCAATGCACCAAATAGATTGTGTTTTGCGTTTCAGTAAAAGTTTGTATACTAAATTAGTCGTTTTAAAACTTGATGATTCTGAGCCTGCTAACTGTGAAGCTGCTTTCGTTGCCGTCCGAACGTCCACGGCTTCTAAGTTGTTTACCACGCCCGCAAACACACCCAGTATATCAGGAGTCACCTCACATGTCCCGTTTTCCGTTCCCGTTGGCTTTGATGCGACTTTCATTGCGGTGGCTAGCTGGAAATAAGTTATGGTGAAGCAGTTGTTATGGTAGATCAGTTTTTAAGAGCAGTTGTCTGAGAACCTCGAGCAATGTTCCTACACCCCGGTTTGCTCTCCGCAAAATTTTCGAAGCCAGGGCTCATACTTGGCACAAATGGAGGGACTGAGACCCTGATTACTCATATGAATTTTTTTCGTCATTGGATCTTCATTCCGTTAGTTATGGCCAAATCTCATTTTTGACCCTTTGTCAGAAATGTGTGTTTTGGGAGGGGAGGTCTTTCAGCCATAACTTCCACATGCTTCAAACCAACTTTATGGTTAATGTTTCTATACTTAGGTAGGACCTAGGCCTACATTGTGTAGCATTTTGAATCAAACCACTCAACTCTAGAAAATTCTGCCAAAATAAAACTTGCGATTTTTTTTCTGAAAATTAATTTGTTGAGGAAATTAAAAAAAATATTTTTACAAAAAACCCACGGGCCGGCAGAAATTTTTGCATATTAAAAAATTTCATGTAATTTAACATTGGTTTAGCTTATTGTGGGCGAAATTCACGCGTACAGTAATAGACGAACTTTTAACATGAAAATAACAACTACGGTTTTTGCGAGGTTTTGACCTATGTGAGTCAGTCATCTGAAGCAAACATCATGGTTATTCAACCGATACATCTAAAAAGTGTTTGAAAGTGTAAAACAGAAGTATCATTCACTATCAAACATCAAACATGATTTACAACAAGATATAACATAATTTTTGCCGGATTTTTCTCTCTGACCCCTACTTTTCATCGAAAACAAAGTTTCATGTTTTGGCGATTTTTCTCAAACTTTTTGCAACAGACCCGTCGGCCCGGCAGAAATTTTTGCATATTCAAAAAATTCATGTAAGTTAACATCGGTTTAGCTTATTTCGGGCGGAATTCACGCGGACAGTACAAGACGAACTTTTAACATGAAAATGACAACTACGGTTTTTGCGAGGTTTTGACCTCTGTGAGTCATCTGAAGCAAACATCATGGTTATTCAACCGATACATCTAAAAATTGTTTTGAAAGTGTAAAACAGAAGTATCATTCACTATCAAACATCAAACTTGATTTACAACAAGATATAACATAATTTTTGCCGGATTTTTCTCTCTGACACCTACAGGGTGTCCAAACGAAGTATCACAAGTGGAATTTTCTAATAACTTTAGCGAAAATGAAGTTGTGAAGTTTATTTTTTCACTGGAGGTAGCCAACATATTAGGAAACATAATGCTTTTTCTAATTTTTGAAATCCGCCCAGAGTTTCAGGAAAGTCACTAGTTTCGGAATAAAGGTCAAATTTCCTTGGATTTTCAGGGGAAAATTGTGAAACATCGGGTTTTGTTACTAGGAAATTGTAATTAATTTGATTGAATTGTAAATTTAGATAAAAGTGTTTTGTACTTTGAGACTGCGTTTGTTGTTTTTTCTTGTCACCTCAGGTTTAATGTCTTGTTTCAGGGTTTAAAATGGCCCCATCTGTTTCACCGTTTGTATGCTTCATGTGGGTATGAAACCCTCGAAATCATCGCATTCATCAATTTTATGACTTTTAATTTCATTTCTCAATCGTATTAACCGTATTTCTTCTTAACTCTTTGTTGACAAAAGCGATGAATTTGTAGATTTCATTTTAACATGAGGCATGAAAACGCTGAACGTTGGAAAATTCAAATTTTTTCACATTTTTTCATAAAACAGGACATAACATCTGAACTGACAAGAAAAACAAATAAACATAACTTCAAAAAAGATAATATTCTCTTCCGAAGTCACAAATTCATTCGCATGAATTCAATTCTCCCAGTAACAGAAACCAATTTTCACAATTTCTCCCCGAAAATCAAAGGAAATTTGACTTTTTTTCAAACCCTTATATTTTCCAAATTTCTGGACGGATTTTTTTTTTTTTAAATCTTTATCTTTCCTACTATGTTGGCTACCTCCAGTAAGAAAATAAACTTCACAACTTCATTTTTGCAAAAGTTATTAGAAAAAATCACTTGTGACACCTCGTGTGCACACCCTGTACTTCTCATTGAAAACAAAATTTCATGTTTTGGCGATTTTTATCAAAATTTTTATACAGGCCCGTCAGGCCGGCAGAAATTTCTGCATATTCAAAAAATTCATGTAATTTAACATCTGTTTAGCTTATTTTGGGCGAAATTCACATGAACTTTCAACATGAAATTGACACCTACGGTTTTTGCAAGGTTTTGACCTCTGTAAACCATCTGAAGCATACATCTTGGTTATTCAACCCATACATAAAAAAAGTGTGTTAAAAAGTGTAAAACAGAAATATCATACACCATTCACCATCAAACTTGATTTACAACACATAAGACTTCATTTTTCCCGGATTTTTCTCTCTGACACCTTCTTTTCATTGAAAACAAATTTCATGTTTTGACTATTTTCCTAGGTTTTTTCGCAGCAGGCACGTCGGGCCGGGCCAATTTTTGCATAATCAAAAAAATCATGTAATTTAACATCGTTTAGCTTATTTTGGGCGAAATTCACGCGGACAGTAATAGACTTAACTTTTAACATGAAAATGACAATTACGGTTTTTGCGAGGTTTTGACCTCTGTGAGTCATCAGAAGCAAACATCATGGTTTTTCAACCGATAAATCTAAAAATTGTTTTGAAAGTGTAAAGCAACAAATCAAGTTTGTTGGTGGATGGTGTATGATATTTCTGTTTTACACTTTTTACCACACTTTTTTATGTATGGGTTGAATAACCAAGATGTATGCTTCAGATGGTTTACAGAGGTCGAAACCTTTCAAAAACCGTAGGTGTCAATTTCATGTTGAAAGTTCATATATTACTGTCCGCGTGAATTTCGCCCGAAATAAGCTAAACCGATGTCAAATTACATGAATTTTTCGAATATGCAAAAATTTCTGCCGGCCCGACGGGCCTGTTGCAAAAATTTTGAGAAAAATCGCCAAAACATGAAATTTTGTTTTCAATGAAAAGTAGGTGTCAGAGAGAAAAATCCGGCAAAATTATGTTATATCTTGTTGTAAATCATGTTTGATGTTTGATAGTGAATGATACTTCTGTTTTACACTTTCAAAACACTTTTTAGATGTATCGGTTGAATAACCATGATGTTTGCTTCAGATGACTCACAAAGGTCAAAACCTCGCAAAAACCGTAGTTGTCATTTTCATGTTAAAAGTTCGTCTATTACTGTCCGCGTGAATTCCGCCCGAAAAAACCGATGTTAAATTACATGAATTTTTTGAATATGCAAAAATTTCTGCCGGCCCGTGGGTTTTTTTTTTAATATTTTCAAATTTCCTCAAAAAATAATTTTCAGAGAAAAAATTCGCAAGTTTTATTTTGGCAGAATTATCTAGAGTTGAGTGGTTTGACTCAAAATGTTACACAATGTAGGCCTGGGTCCTACCTAAGTATAGAACCATTAACCATAAAGTTGGTTTGATGCATGGGTAAGTTATGGCTGAAAGACCTCCACCTCCCAAAACACACATTTCTGACAAAGGGTCGAAAATGAAATTTGGCCATAACTAACGGAAGGGTGATCCAATGACGAAAAAAAATTATATGAGTAATCAGGGTCTTAGTACCTCCCCATTTGTGCCAAGTATGAGCCCTGGCTTCAAATTTTTGCGGAAGAGCAAACCGGGGTGTAGGAACATTGCTCGAGGTTCTCAGACAACTGCTCTTAAAACCGCAAATTTTCCTATTAACATTTTCCATGCATAAAAACTATGTACCGGTACCATATCTTCATGGAAACAATACAGTATAGCCTCCGTAATTCATTAAAACAAATGAATATGACTTCCCCCAGCCATGATGTGTACATGCCCATGTCACGTCATGCCGGGAATTAGTCCTACAACCGAAAAATTTGTCTCAGATTCGGGACAAATTTCGAATTTGACAGTTTTCGACTTCAACCTTTCTAAATTTATTGCAAACTTTAAGAGTGGTTTGGTATACAGAATCGACCAAAACCGTTTGAAAAGTAGGTCAGTCAAAAAAAATAAAATTCGCCCGTTTGTGCATAAAACTGAAGCTTAGAGTCTACAAAAACCCCCTAGGAACGGATTTGATTGAATTCCGCACATACAGGAAAATATGAGCAAAACCATTTTTTTCGCGCCAAAATTTTGTAACTGGAATAAAACTTTGGTGCACGCGAAAACTTTCCAATTTTGCGTTTTTTATTCGATAAAAACCGATTTTCTTCCTAATTTTTGTAAACTTTTTCCTATGCACCGATAGTGAAAATACCCATCACCTTTTTAATGCAAAGGTAACGATTATCGTACCGACAAAATGAGGAGTGAGGAAGAAAGAGATAGTGAGCAAGTAATTAGTGAGTGATTTAGTGAGTGAGTGAGTGAGTGAGTGAGTGAGTGAGTGAGTGAGTGAGTGAGTAAGTGAGTGAGTGAGGGAGTGAGTGAGTGAGTGAGTGAGTGAGTGAGTGAGTGAGTGAGTTTGTAAGTGAGTCAGTGAGTGAGTGAGTGAGTGAGTGAGTGAGTGAGTTAGTGAGTGAGTGAGTGAGTGAGTGAGTGAGTGAGTGAGTGAGTGAGTGAGTTAGTGAGTGAGTGAGCGAGTGGGTGAGTGAGTGAGTGAGTGAATGCGTGAGTGGGTGAGTGAGTGAGTGAGTGAGTGAGTGAGTGATCAAGTCAGTGAGTCAGTGAGTGAACAAGTGCGGGAGTGAGTTTGTGAGTGACTGCGAGTGAGTGAGTGAGTGAGTGAGTGAGTGAGTGAGTGAGTGAGTGATCAAGTCAGTGAGTCAGTGAGTGAACAAGTGCGGGAGTGAGTTTGTGAGTGACTGCGAGTGAGTGAGTGAGTGAGTGAGTGAGTTACAAGTGCGTGACTCACTCAGTATATATCGAACCAACGAATGTCGCATCGACTAAATGAGGAGTTTAGAAGATAGAGAGAGCTAGTAAATGAGTTAGTGAGTTAGTGAGTGAGTTAGTGAGTGAGTAAGTGAGTGAGTGAGTGCGTGAGTGAGTGAGTTAGTGAATGAGCGAGTGAGTGAGTGAGTGAGTTTGTGCGTGAGTTTGTGAGTGAGTAAGTGAGTGAGTGAGTGATTGAGTGAGTTTGTGAGTGTGTAAGTGAGTGAGTGAGTGAGTGAGTGAGTGAGTGAGTGAGTGAGTGAGTGAGTGAGTGAGTGAGTGAGTTAGTGAAAGCGTGAGTGAGTGAGTGAGTGAGTGAGTGAGTGAGTGAGTGAGTGAGTGAGTGATTGAGTAAGTGAGTGAGTGAGTTTGTGAGTGAGTGAGTGAGTGAGTGAGTGAGTGAGTGAGTGAGTGAGTGAGTGAGTGAGTGAGTGAGTGAGTGAGTGAATGAATGAATGAGTCAGCGAGCTCACTCACAAACTCACTCACTCACTTGTCTACTCACTCACTCACTCACCCACTCACTCACAAACTCACTCACTCACTCACTCGCTCATTCACTAACTCACTCACTCACGCACTCACTCACTCACTCACTTACTCACTCACTAACTCACTCACTAACTCACTAACTCATTTACTAGCTCTCTCTATCTTCTAAACTCCTCATTTTGTCGATGCGACATTCGTTGTTTTTGCATTAAAAAGGTGATGGGTATTTTCACTATCGATGCATAGGAAAAGGTTTACAAAAATTAGGAAGAAAATCGGTTTTTATCGAATAAAAAAACGCAAAATTGGAAAGTTTGCCTTCTGTCACATATCAATCGAAAGAGGAGACTGAGAGCTATCGATTGATCGAATTTCAGCCCTCAACTCGCGTGCACCAAAGTTTTATTCCAGTTACAAAATTTTGGCGCAAAAAAATGGTTTTGCTCATATTTTCCTGTATGTGCGGAATTCAATCAAATCCGTTCCTAGGGGTTTTTTGTAGACCCTAATCTTCAGTTTTATGCACAAACGGGCGATTTTTTTTACTGACCTACATTTTGGTTGATTCTTATACCAAACCACTCTTAAGTTTATAAAGTTTATACACGTCTGACAAAGGGTCAAAAATGAAATTTGACCATAACTAACGGAAGGGTGATCCAATGACGAAAACAATTTATAAGAGTAATCAGGGTCTTAGTACCTCCATTTGTGCCAAGTATGAGCCTGGCTTCAAAAATTTTGCGGAAGAGCAAACCGGGGTGTTTGACCTTTTCAGGCATCTGCTCTTAAACACAACTTGGAATAGGACTGTTAGGGTTTGCCATGAATTGCCATGAAAAAATCCAAATATTTCGTGGAAAATTTCCAATTTTTTTTTTCTTTCAAAGAGTTACTCGTTGATAAATTTTTTTTACGGTTTTGGGCTAAACTATTTTTTCTGTCTTTTGAAACCATTTTTGAATCAACTTAACGAGCTTCTCGTTTATTGCGGTTTTATGTCCCTAATAATAATCGTTCTAAAAATTATTTTTCATTTGTTATTTTAAATGCGGTGGAACTTTTGTATGTTTACTATGCTTCTCGGCGATTATTATTAGTCACTACAGAAAACAGTAGATTGGTGATAATTTCGAGTTTTCAAAAAGAACTCCAAATTTTTTTACTACGCATATGTTTTTTGTTTTCGCAGTCACTCCGTCACTAGCAGCCTTGAATAAAATCAGGTCAAGCAAGCTACAGTGCATAACCACCTGGACAGTCCTCAAACTGAGCACTGCCCGATAGCCGAGCTTCAACAGCAACTTTTAAGAAACTTAAACCAGACCTCACTTGGTAAAACATTTTAAGCGTGACTAACTAGTAAAACGAATTGGAAACCAAACATGATGGACTGTGAGATG
>CAXIWR010000155.1:56775-66054 GCA_964036265.1 Daptonema setosum | reverse complement strand
TGGTTTCCAGTAGTGAAGACAAGTATGATTGGATCTGCAAAAGTATTGAGTGTTAGTGCGGTACTTAAAGGAATGATTTTACTTGAGGCTGAATTCACCTTATAAACCATTTGGATCCCAGTGTAAAACATGTGCAGACATCAACTAATGGATAATCGATCAATTTTATTGGTTCCTGCGGAGAAAACGTCCATTAAGGAGATTCAGAAACGTTGTGGGTGCGTTCATTATTTGGAGAGAAAATAAGTAACTAAATCGTTGACCTAATAACAAAATTTGTTTTAGTTTCTCTTAAGTGGGTGTTTGGTTAAAACTTAATACACTGCTGACATGTCATGATAAAAACAACTAATTTCATTATTTTAAGACTTACAGCTACTGATATTTCCGTAAAAATCATATTTGAAAACTATACCAATGTTGAATAGAACATGGAATGCAATTACACCCTTTTAAGCTAAATGAATTGAAGGAAAAACAAAATAACGTCTTACGGTAGGTAAAAGCTTTTCTGTTAGATAATTGTGATTTTTCATTCAGCCTCACGCTGTTTAGATCAATGTTCAGCATATATTTATCTATTCACTGCTAATGGTTGTTATCAGGTTTTCTCGGACTTGGATTACGTTGTGTTTCGAAGAGAAGAATACGATTTTTTTTGTTGGATTGAAAGAAAAATACGTATATTTAGAAAAATAAATTGTGAACTTCGTGAACCTGCGAGGCAGGGTTTTCTATACAGCGTGCGTACAAATCATTAATATTGATCCCGAGCTGAAAGTTACATGAATCAATATCAATTGAAAGCAAGACAATTGTAACGGTCATTTTGGTCAAATTAAACATAACGGCTTGACAGTGATACCAAACCTTTTAAAAAAGGATTAAGGTCATTTGACGGAGAATGATTATCGGGATCCGTCGGGAATGATTCTCAGCAACTACGTTGATAAGATAACGATGAGGTTATCCCATACCAGTATGTGCGGAACGACTAACCCCCACAGACAGAGTGCGATATCTTTATCGCCCCTCATCAACAGGGTAGCTTTGTAATTAGAGATAGTCAAAGGTGAGTTTCGAACTCACGACCCCACGCTACTTTACGAAGCGCGTTAACCAACTGGGCCACGTGGCCGACAAGAACCACCACCTTATGAAAAAAGTGCGGTATGAATGTTATTAAAAACTAGAATATTTAAGACACAATTAGCTAATTATATTTTATGTGTTTCAAAACGGTATGAATCAATGATACATGTTATGTTAGTATGTTTATTAACATTTAAAACCATTAAATTTGTTTTTTATAAAGCTTCGTGGAGCGTTTTTAATAATTTTTATAATTACATATACAATAAAAATGTACAAATCCGCTTAAATTATTGATCGACAAGTGTTATTTTGCAAAATACGAAAAGTATGGGTTGTGTTGGAGAAAAGTTGTTGTCTTCAATAATTACTACAAGTTTCGCATAGAATACAATTGGGTATAAGTAGTATACAGGGGTCATATGAACCTATCCTATTACGTTACAATGACCCCAAAGTTGGTAGCACAAATGTGGTTCGCCTGTCCGCTTACAAGTTTCTACATGAGTGAGTGATGAGTCATACACTTTGTGATGAGTTGTACACTTACTTGTGTGTTATTTGACTTACATACGTTGAAATAGTGCATATTAAGGCGATTATTGCAATATATTACGTAGTTCCAACAGTGTTGAACTGTTCTACCCGAGATAAAATAAAAAAAAACATTGATTTTGATCATGTGAAACACTATTTTTAGTGAAAATACCTAACATATTCTGTGCTAATTTTAAATTAATTAGTTATTCCAAAATATTACAAAATGTCAAGAGTTTAAACCACATCATTATTCTAAATTTTCGTATAAAATACGAGTTCCAATGCTGAAAATAAAGGATTACATCTATATAACAATTATTTACTAGGTTATTTTACTTACCTGTCTAATCATGAAACAATTGTGACTTAACTATATATATAATGGTTAATTATTAGGTTATTTTGATATAATTTAGGTTGTCCACAGCGTAAATTACTTTATTAGCTTGAATTTCGATCAAAAATTACTGTTTCCAACACGTAAAATAAAGAGCTCTCGCACAAACCATAATTTCTTTGTTTTTGTTAAGGTTCTTTACTATTTTAAATCAATCCCATTCCAAACTCTTTTTTTTCATAATTTATTTATTGTATAATCGAAAACAATACATAAAATAGTGGATAATAAAAAAAATTATGCATAATGTTGACAGATAATAGAATACAATATCATTGACGATTCGAAACATCAAGTTATCAGACAAAAATACATAATCATTTTTGTTTTTATACGTAACTTCAAACTAATTACGTAATGGAATGTTTTTATATAAAAACAAATAATGATTATTGTAGTAAATTGAATACAAAGGAACACAATTATAGTTGGAAAGCAGAAAGGTATAGTTAATCCAAGTAGAAAGGTAAAAAAACATTATTTGTTTCTATATATAAAACTATTTACTAATTACGTTTTTGAAATTTTTATATATAGAAACAATTAATGATTAGTGTAGTAAGTTGAACACAAAGGAACACAATACTAATTTTAAAGTAAATAAATACATAAAAAGTATAGTTAATCCAAATAGAAAGGTAACAAAAACCATTTTTCGTTTTTATACATAAAACTGTTTATTATATTAATTACGTTTTTTACATATATACAAATGAATAATGATTATTGTAGTAATTTGTACACAAAAGTATACAATAATAATATATAAATAAATATATAAAAAGTATATGTAGTTATTCTAAATAGAAACGTAACAAAAACATGAATGCCTGATAAGTTATTGTTTCGATGCTTTCGCGGCATAGCCCCAAGGAACTGAACTGATTTTCACTACGTCAGGTAATCCAAGTGATTTCGGTGCCACGATACGACGGTTTGTAAAGTTAAGTTTAACAATTTTTTCCGAATCACGCTGTTTTATGAATCCACCGTCAACCGGTTTATATATGCAACGCTGTAGACCTCCATCAGGCACCTTCGTATGTCCTCCCTCACGAGGACCTTCTTGCAACATCTCACGTATCTTGATCACAGCATCACCATCGTCGTAATCAACTTTAGCTGACCCAGTCAGCATCCCTCTCATCATTTCATAGGACACACCTCCTTGTATTCCCTTGAATTTCACATCTTGCCATTCGTTGTCATCAGCAATTGCATATGATTTGGAACCGATGGAACAGAAACGAGTGATTCGGCGATGCGGGTACTCATCCTTCAATTCACCAAGTACAGGTGTCTTGGGTGAAGGTATGAGTTCCGGTGCATCAGATTTCTGTAAATAGATTATACTGTCAGTATCGTGATACACTGTGTTTGGACCAGCTTGACGTAGATATTTCAACAGTTCCAAACGAGCCCATGAAGTAACAAAAGCACCAAGAACAAGGTTATTAAACGCAGTAGGTTTATCAGTTTTAACTTTAACCATGACTTTGTTGCCAGGCAGTATTTTCATACTCTCAAGATTTCCTTTCTTGAAATAATCAATAATTTTAGCAGAATTGTCAATAATTTTAGTATCACTCGATGGGTTCTCGCAATGTTTTCCCCACGTTGCGTTCATCAATGTTTTCATAACTGCGCGCAACGCCTTGTTGACTCGCACGTTGGCTGGATTGATTGTGATACCATTATCGTTCTTCAATCGTTCGACGTAATCCATTTGATCGCGCTCAGTTGTGCATGATTCGGGCCATCCGGAACTCTCGATCTTAGCTGTTGCTATGGTACGGATGTAGTCGGTGTAGAGTGTAGTGCTTGATTCGAATGCCCAATACTCGTAGATGTGAACGATCTTACCTGTGGCTAAAAACATGTTAAGTTCTGCAGATGTGTACACACCTGTCAGATATCGCTCCTGCGGTGAATGAGAACAAGTTACTTTATTGTGATCTGCTTCTTTAGCGCAACTTGTACAGTTTGCAAAAATGAGACGTTCATGAATTCTAATCGGAATTGTTGGAAAGAATTCACCTGCATCTGCGTCCAGTACGCAATAATATAAACCGAAATCCAACACTTTTTGTTGGTATAGATCAGGACAGATTTGATCGCCGCGAAAACGTTTAAACTTACCGATGGGCAGAGGGAATTTCGATTGAATATAGGGGTATAAAGAAACAACATCTAGATATTTTAGTTGGTAATCAGTGTTAACGAGTTCAACTAGCAGAGAACAACAACCAGTTCGACCTCCGTATACTCCTTCGCGCGGACGTAGATAATCTGATTGAAAAGGGTGGTTTTTCTCATACAAGTCGAACCAGTACTTCATTTCTTGGTTTTGACGGAGTTCAGCGTTGATCTGGCATTCTTTAACTATTACGATGTTGTAGCCGGCATTCACAACTGCTCTATTCCGTTCATAATTGGATTCTTGTATTTCACGATAAGTGAAAGTACGGGTCGGATGTCTAGCATTTCCATGCTTTTTCTGACATTTACACGCATGATAATAGCATCCATCGAAAAAATAAGCAGTCTTTGAGTTTGAATCAAGTCCATCCGCCGTTATCCGACCTACTAAACGGACTTGGGTTTGCAGATTAGGAATTTTATGAGACAATGTCCACATGTACTTAGCAGCAATACGGCTTTCTTGAACAATTTTGATGCAATTTTTGTCACCAATACGTTGAATAGTGTCTTTTTCCATGAAATTAGTTTTGAATATAAGTGCGCAAAGACTCGGTAGACCATTTGAATGAACAAATGGATCTATAGTTTTACCGAAAGTGGACATGAGAACCTTTCTGTAGCAAGAAACCAGTTCCCAAGTGACCATCACATCAGTTCTGCAGTAAGTAATGAGATTTGATTTCATATTGAACTTACCTCTAGACGCATGATTTTTATAGAACTTTTCAAACTCCCACTTTCTTGAACCATGCATTTTAGAATAACCGAAATCTTCTCTATTAACAAGTATACATTTGTTCAACGTGTCGAAATTCAATCGTTTCAGAGGATAAAATGATTTTTGCTGAGATAAACCAAACTGTTCAGCACAGGAATGAAGGGAAGATGGGAGAAACAAATAAATATCTTTGCAGATTATGGAATTTTTTGTTTTCAAAATCAACAAGTTTTGTCCACGAAGAAGTACTTGACATTTAATGTCTCGCTTAATCATGTTCTCGAATAGCAATACGTTGTCAAACTTGCTGCCACAAAAGCTTAACACCAAACAATCATCTTGTTTCAAAATATAATCAACTGTTAAAGATAAACAATCGCGACCGTCAAAAGTAAACTCACGTTCAGTACAGCATGCGGTGGTTTCAAAATTATCAATACAATCTTCGCATACTTTGACTCCATAAACGAGGATTGGGGTAATCTTACTTGATACAGGTTCAACAATTGTTTCAAAATCGAATATTATGTATTTTTGTTTGGTTTCACTCTGTTTAATCGTGGTTGGTTGAATATAACAAACATGATCCCAAGGAAAATAATCAGAACACAGCTTACAGTAACTCAGCTTACAGTTGTGGTTGTCACGATACTCGCGTGAAATAATACGACCACAGTCTGAGCACTTAATTTTTGACTCGCAAACAGATTTAAGGTGATTTTCATAGCAAGTAACAGTTTTAAATTCATGATTGCAGTTTACACATTTTCTCACTGTTTTGCCATGAGACCTACAACGAACACAAGAACAGCCTACACTGTTGTAACATTTTGATCTCATATGATTTTCAAAACAGATATTACCTTTGTAGGTAAGCAAACAATCAGGACAGTAAATTAGACTGGTGTCATCAGATGTGCATTTAGAGTTGCATCTGGCACACAATCGAGTATTAAATCTACATTGCTTGTCATAGCAAAAATATAAACCTCGTTTGATATTACCACAATGGCAAACGCGTTTCGATCCTAAATACAGAGCAATATTAGGGCAGGCCAACATATGAGTTTCATTAGAAACCACAAACAATTTGTCATGATTGTTAAACATCGCTGTGAAAATGGGTGTGCCTGATTGGTTGATAATAATTAGTTGCTTATTGAAGAATTTGTGAACCAGTTCACCAATGTCTTTGAAATCTAACTGGGTCACGCTCGATTTTAATGGAAATTTTAAGACCATTCGAAGAAAATTGTAGGTGAGTCGCTTGAAAACACTCTTCACAACTCGGGTTAATGATAAACAAATTGAAACAATTAGACAATTAGTAATAACATTACGTTTTTTCAGTTCATCGACAATGACTTGCGGATCTATCAAAGCTTTGTGTACCTTTTTATGATTACCAGCTCCATATCTGGGTAGTGGCATTTGAAAAACAGTTATACTCAGCTCTGGATCATCTTCGTCGTATTGAAAAAGACGCGTACTCTGTGACACATGATCAAATCGATCAAATAACAAGGACAAATTAAATTCTGATCCTATATGACCACCGCTTGCTAAAGGGTAGGCCATATTTTTGCTTTCAACAACTACTTGAACCAATACATCATCACGTCTGAACTTGGTTATGATTGCAATGTGCTCAAATAGTTGTTGCATCAACTTGTACAGCCTTCCAGCATGAGCCAGTTGAAATGCTTTCTTAGTAAAATCTACCTTGAAAATGCATTCTTTGGCCATAAGTTTAGCACTGTCGGCGCATATTTCTCCACTTTTCCTAATTTCAACAAGTTCCTCAAAAGGAACTATGCCTGCATCGTAGTTTCTCAGCAGTTCATCATCAACTTTCATGGGTTTACTGAGATCCGTCCAGCTTTTATGCTGCTCGCGATGCAGTGCCAGAGTGTCTCTCCGCATGAACTTCTTATGACAATCCGGACACTCATATTTCACGGCGTACGGATTTTTGAAACACGTTTCTTTGTGACGATTGAACGCCTGCAAACTGTTGTAGTTTTTTTGTTCACAGAAAGGACAAGTATGAAACTTCATGTTTTCTGAAACAATCTGAAATGAAATAAGGATAGATTTAGCTCTCCTTAAAAGCAGACCCGAACTGATGGCCTAGGATGTAATACGTCAAACAAGCCCCAAGGGAATTGAAGATAAAAAAACACAGATTATATATATGGGATAAACAACAATAATATGAAATATTGGTAAATAAAGAATATTAGCAATAAGAAATTCAAAGATAATTTATGTGATAAACAACGAATAATATGAGATACCGGCAGCGCACCTGAAATATTGGAAAATAAAGTAGAAGCACAGAAAGAAGTAATCAATATCAAAATGAATCATATAGCTATCCGTTGCCTATTTATACTGAGCAAGCCAGACATTCTTGGAAACCTGCCAGCGCCCGCCAGACATGCTGTCTAGACATCAGCACCCGCCAGACATGCTGTCTAGACATGGTTGGAACACTGCCAGCACCCGCCAGACATGCTGTCTAGACAGTGTTACAACGCGCGTCAGACATGCTGTCTAGACAGTGTTACAACATGCGTTCCAACATGTATTGACTGTATACATGCATACGTACATGTACATACATACATACATACATACATACACACATACATACATACATACATACATGCATACATACATACATACATACATACATACATACATACATACATACATACATACATACATACATACATACATACATACATACATACATACATACATACATACATACATACATACATACATACATACATACATACATACATACATACATACATACATACATACATACATACATACATACATACATACATACATACATATGTACATACATACATACATACGGACTTAGAATACGTACATACAGAAACACATACATACATACATATATGTACATACATATGCACATACATAAGCACGCGACTTGCACCAACGTATGTACATACATGCATTTACCGTGCCATGTACACTGCACGCAGCAATCAGTTCTTATACTGCTTTATTACAAAATAATTCGAATCAGTTAAATAAGTTGAACTTTAACCGAGTAAACACAATATTTACTTAATTAAAATGGTAAACATACACATTTTTATGAATAAAAATGCAATAACCATTATATCGTTTCCTTATGAAATGAATTATCTTGAATAAATTTGATAAAACGTAATAATTTTTTATCTATCTCTCATTTACACTTGGGGGAAATGGCATAAAGTTTAGGGAGATTGTTTTTATACAATCTTTTTTATGGGGAAAATAATTTTATTTGAATAAATCATACATTATAAACGTTTTTACATAATTTTTCTGATGTAAAACAGTTTTTTTGCAGTGTTGGAATCATGAATTTCACAAATGATTTTAATAATTTATGACTGTTTCAGTAGTGGATTCCGTACTTCCATACAATATGTCATAATAATACGGCAATTTACACTGCGAACATCTTTTAGTAATTCAAAATACCTAGTAATTCATCGTTTTATATAGAGGGAACCCATTATTTTAAACGTATTTTATACGAAATGTCATGATAATAATACCATTTGCACTGCGGATAACCATGTATTGTTTTAAAAAATGATCTAATCTAGCAAACATTTTATGATTAAAGCCGATATTTTAGGTAATTTAACTAAATAATAAGGTCATAAACGGTTTTTTATTTTTATTATGACTTAAAACTGTCTAACACTGTTTGAACTACATGAGAACATTGGTATAATCACAGTAATTCGTCTTAATATGCATTGAATTTCATGTATGTACGTCAAATATCACACAAGTAAGTGTACAACTCATCAAAAAGTGTATGACTCATCACTCACTCATGTAGAAACTTGTAAGCGGACAGGCGAACCACATTTGTGCTACCAACTTTGGGGTCATTGTAACGTAATAGGATAGGTTCATATGACCCCTGTATACTACTGGTATAAATTATATTTTTTTACAGGGTGTCCCAATTAAAAGTTACGTTTTGTTTTCACTAAAATTTTTGTTATGGTTAACCGTTTTTGAAGTTTTATGCGGCATATGAAGGAAAATTTATGACACATTTTTTGGCGCATAAAATTTCAAATTCTCACGTTTATACCAGTTTCTATGCTAATTCTACGAAAGACCTTATTTTCGCCAAAAATCGTCAATTTATTAGTGGTTTTCGCACATAAATAAGAATTTATAGCAAACTCCTGATTAATGTTATCACTATCAGGTAACCACTGTTTGAAATACAGGTGGAAGATACCAGAATGCGTCCATTGAATCCTTCACATGTTCA
>CAXIWR010000155.1:41826-51575 GCA_964036265.1 Daptonema setosum | reverse complement strand
AAAACAACAACAACAACCACAACAACAAAAACAACAACAACAACAACAACCACAACAACAACAACAACAACAACAACAACAACAACAACAACATTGCAAAAATGATCACGTACATTATGAGCACGTGTCTGCTGTCAGTATCAGCTTGAACTTTTTATTGTACCATGCATTATGTGAAGTCACAGAACCTCTGAAGACTGAATAATGCTCTAGGAACTAATTTTTGTTGGCGCCACCCTGTTACCAGAGTGGCTTTTTAAAAATCCCAAGGCTGTAAGCAGCCACAATCCGAAGACTGGGCGCTCGATGTTTACCTCAAGTTTCAATGGGTAAAAACCGACGATGACAACCTGCATCACGTTCAATAGGAGCGCACGAAGCATGAGCTATGCGTCGAGTGTGGCTATGACTGTTGCGCGTGCCGTTTTGACTGTTATAAGTTGCGAAATTGATATGTACATGTAAGTCTGCTGACAGTATCAACTCGAATTTACTGTTAAAGTCACCGACCTTCTAAAGACTAACATCCAGATATTTACGTAATTTAAAAAATATATAACTAATTTTTTAACCGCCACCCTGTTACCAGAGCAAAGTTGTGTTATACACGTACTCATGTATGTCTGCTGACAGTATCAACTTGAATTTACTGTATCGTAAATACGTTTTTTACAACATTTTATCGCCTTCGGATACCCCGACGGCTTTATCGAAAAATCTTCTTCGCCACTGGCTTTAACCAGAGCGGACAAGGAAATTACCTTGTGTTTGTATGAGAAAAATCCAACGAAATGGACGTTCGTTGGCTTACTGAAGTCCAAGTTGTCATCGCAGATTCCACCCATGGACCAGGTGCCTACTATTGGTTGGTGATCGACTGAAGTATAGAGTGACTGGCTTACTGACTGACTCAATCACTCACTGACTAACTGACTGAATGACTGACTGACTGACTAACTGACTGACTGACTGACTGACTGACTGACTGACTGACTGACTGACTGACTGACTGACTGACTGACTGACTGACTGACTGACTGACTGACTGACTGACTGACTGTTTGACTGACTGACTGACTGACTGACTGACTGTCTGACTGACTGACTGACTGACTGACTGACTGACTGACTGACTGACTGACTGACTGACTGACTGACTGACTGTTTGACTGACTGACTGACTGACTGACTGACTGTCTGACTGACTGACTGACTGACTGACTGACTGACTGACTGACTGACTGACTGACAGACTGACTGACTGTTTGACTGACTGACTGACTGACTGACTGACTGACTGACTGACTGACTGACTGACTGACTGACTGACTGACTGACTGACTGACTGACTGACTGACTGACTGACTGACTGACTGACTGACTGACTGACTGACTGACTGACTGACTGACTGACTGACTGACTGACAGACTGACTGACTGTTTGACTGACTGACTGACTGACTGACTGACTGACTGACTGACTGACTGACTGACTGACTGACTGACTGACTGACTGACTGACTGACTGACTGACTGACTGACTGACTGACTGACTGACTGACTGACTGACTGACTGACTGACTGACTGACTGACTGACTGACTGGCTAACTGACAACAGGAGTAGTATACATGGGTCATATGACCATATCCTATTACGTTGCAACACCCCCAAAGTTGCTCCCACAAATGTGGTTCGCCTGTCCGCTTACAAGTTTCTACATGAGTGAGTGATGAGTCATACACTTTGTGATGAGTTGTACACTTACTTGTGTGTTATTTGACTTACATACGTTGAATTAGTGCATATTAAGGTGATTATTGCAATATATTACGTAGTTCCAACAGTGTTGAACTGTTCTACCCGAGAAAAAAAACATTGATTTTGATCATGTGAAACACTATTTTTAGTGAAAATACCTAACATATTCTGTGCTAATTTTAAATTAATTAGTTATTCCAAAATATTACAAAATGTCAAGAGTTTAAACCACATCATTATTCTAAATTTTCGTATAAAATACGAGTTCCAATGCTGAAAATAAAGGATTACATCTATATAACAATTATTTACTAGGTTATTTTACTTACCTGTCTAATCATGAAACAATTGTGACTTAACTATATATAATGGTTAGTTATTAGGTTATTTTGATATAATTTAGGTTGTCCAGCGTAAATTACTTTATTAGCTTGAATTTCGATCAAAAATTACTGTTTCCAACACGTAAAATAAAGAGCTCTCGCTCAAACCATTATTTCTTTGTTTTTGTTAAGGTTCTTTACTATTTTAAATCAATCCCATTCCAAACTCTTTTTTTTTCATAATTTATTTATTGTATAAGCGAAAACAATACATAAAATAGTGGATAATAAAAAAAATTATGCATAATGTTGACAGATAGTAGAATACAATATCATTGAAGATTCGAAACATCAAGTTATCAGACAAAAATACATAATCATTTTTGTTTTTATACGTAACTTCAAACTAATTACGTAATGGAATGTTTTTATATAAAAACAAATAATGATTATTGTAGTAAATTGAATACAAAGGAACACAATTATAGATGGAAAGCAAAGTATAGTTAATCCAAGTAGAAAGGTAAAAAAAAACATTATTTGTTTCTATATATAAAACTATTTACTAATTACGTTTTTGAAATTTTTATATATAGAAACAATTAATGATAAGTGTAGTAAGTTGAACACAAAGGAACACAATAATAATTTTAAAGTAAATAAATACATAAAAAGTATAGTTAATCCAAATAGAAAGGTAACAAAAACCATTTTTCGTTTTTATACATAAAACTGTTTATTCTATTAATTACGTTTTTTACATATATACAAATGAATAATGATTATTGTAGTAATTTGTACAAATATATGAATAAATATATAAAAAGTATATGCAGTTATTCTAAATAGAAACGTAACAAAAACATGAATGCCTGATAAGTTATTGTTTCGATGCTTTCGCGGCATAGCCCCAAGGAACTGAACTGATTTTCACTACGTCAGGTAATCCAAGTGATTTCGGTGCCACGATACGACGGTTTGTAAAGTTAAGTTTAACAATTTTTTCCGAATCACGCTGTTTTATGAATCCACCGTCAACCGGTTTATATATGCAACGCTGTAGACCTCCATCAGGCACCTTCGTATGTCCTCCCTCACGAGGACCTTCTTGCAACATCTCACGTATCTTGATCACAGCATCACCATCGTCGTAATCAACTTCAGCTGACCCAGTCAGCATCCCTCTCATCATTTCATAGGACACACCTCCTTGTATTCCCTTGAATTTCACATCTTGCCATCCGTTGTCATCAGCAATTGCATATGATTTGGAACCGATGGAACAGAAACGAGTGATTCGGCGATGCGGGTACTCATCCTTCAATTCACCAAGTACAGGTGTCTTGGGTGAAGGTATGAGTTCCGGTGCATCAGATATCTGTAAATAGATTATACTGTCAGTATCGTGATACACCGTGTTTGGACCAGCTTGACGTAGATATTTCAACAGTTCCAAACGAGCCCATGAAGTAACAAAAGCACCAAGAACAAGGTTATTAAACGCAGTAGGTTTATCAGTTTTAACTTTAACCATGACTTTGTTGCCAGGCAGTATTTTCATACTCTCAAGATTTCCTTTCTTGAAATAATCAATAATTTTAGCAGAATTGTCAATAATTTTAGTATCACTCGATGGGTTCTCGCAATGTTTTCCCCACGTTGCGTTCATCAATGTTTTCATAACTGCGCGCAACGCCTTGTTGACTCGCACGTTGGCTGGATTGATTGTGATACCATTATCGTTCTTCAATCGTTCGACGTAATCCATTTGATCGCGCTCAGTTGTGCATGATTCAGGCCATCCGGAACTCTCGATCTTAGCTGTTGCTATGGTACGGATGTAGTCGGTGTAGAGTGTAGTGCTTGATTCGAATGCCCAATACTCGTAGATGTGAACGATCTTACCTGTGGCTAAAAACATGTTAAGTTCTGCAGATGTGTACACACCTGTCAGATATCGCTCCTGCGGTGAATGAGAACAAGTTACTTTATTGTGATCTGCTTCTTTAGCGCAACTTGTACAGTTTGCAAAAATGAGACGTTCATGAATTCTAATCGGAATTGTTGGAAAGAATTCACCTGCATCTGCGTCCAGTACGCAATAATATAAACCGAAATCCAACACTTTTTGTTGGTATAGATCAGGACAGATTTGATCGCCGCGAAAACGTTTAAACTTACCGATGGGCAGAGGGAATTTCGATTGAATATAGGGGTATAAAGAAACAACATCTAGATATTTTAGTTGGTAATCAGTGTTAACGAGTTCAACTAGCAGAGAACAACAACCAGTTCGACCTCCGTATACTCCTTCGCGCGGACGTAGATAATCTGATTGAAAAGGGTGGTTTTTCTCATACAAGTCGAACCAGTACTTCATTTCTTGGTTTTGACGGAGTTCAGCGTTGATCTGGCATTCTTTAACTATTACGATGTTGTAGCCGGCATTCACAACTGCTCTATTCCGTTCATAATCGGATTCTTGTATTTCACGGTAAGTAAAAGTACGGGTAGGATGTCTAGCATTTCCATGCTTTTTCTGACATTTACACGCATGATAATAGCATCCATCGAAAAAATAAGCAGTCTTTGAGTTTGAATCAAGTCCATCCGCCGTTATCCGACCTACTAAACGGACTTGGGTTTGCAGATTAGGAATTTTATGAGACAATGTCCACATGTACTTTGCAGCAATACAGCTTTCTTGAACAATTTTGATGCAATTTTTGTCACCAATACGTTGAATAGTGTCTTTTTCCATAAAATTAGTTTTGAATATTAGTGCGCAAAGACTTGGTAGACCATTGGAATGAACAAATGGATCTATAGTTTTACCAAAAGTGGTCATGAGAACCTTTCTATAGCATGAAACCAGTTCCCAAGTGACCATCACATCCGTCTTACAATATGAGATAAGGTTAGATTTCATATCAAAATAACTTCGAGATGCGTGAATCTTATAAAAGTTTTCGAACTGGATTTTACGTGAACCATACATTTTAGAATAACCGAAATCTTCGCGATTTACACGGATACACTTGTTTAACGTGTCGAAATTTAAACGTTTGAGAGGGTAAAATGATTTTTTCTGAGATAAACCGAACTGTTCAGCACAGGAATGGAGGGATGATGGGAGAAACAAATAAATATCTTTGCAGATTATGTCATTTTTTGTTTTCAAAATCAACAAGTTTTGTCCACGAAGAAGTACTTGACATTTAATATCTCGCTTAATCATGTTCTCGAAAAGCAGTACGTTGTCAAACTTGCTGCCACAAAAGCTTAACACCAAACAATCATTTTGTTTCATAATATAATCGACTGTTAAAGATAAACAATCGCAACCGTCAAAAGTGAACTCACGTTCAGTACAGCATGTGGTATTTTCAAAATTATCAATACAATCTTCGCATACTTTGACTCCATAAACGAGGATGGGGGTAATCTTACTTGATACAGGTTCAACAATTGTTTCAAAATCGAATATTATGTATTTTTGTTTGGTTTCACTTTGTTTAATCGTGGTTGGTTGAATATAACAAATATGATCCCAAGGAAAATAATCCGAACACAGCTTACAGTAACTCAGCTTACAGTTATGGTCATCAGAATACTCGCGCGAAACAATACGACCACAGTCTGAGCACTTAATTTTTGACTCGCAAACAGATTTAAGGTGGTTTTCATAGCAAGTAACAGTTTTAAATTCGTTGTCACATTTTGCACATTTTCGCACTGATTTTCCATGAGACCTACAACGAACACAGGAACACCTACACGGTTGTAACATTTTGATCTCATATGATTTTCAAAACAGATATTACCTTTGTAGGTAAGCAAACAATCAGGACAGTGAATCAGACTGGTGTCATCAGATGTGCATTTAGAGTTGCATCTTGCACATAATCGAGTATTAGATCTACATTGCTTGTCATAGCAAAAATATAAACCTCGCTTTATATTACCACAATGACAAACGCGTTTCGATCCTAAATATAGAGCGATATTAGGGCAGGCCAACATATGATTTTCAATAGAAACCACAAACAGTTTGTCTTGTTTGTTGAACTTTGAAATGAAAATTGGTGTACCTGATTGGTTTATAATAATAAGTTGTCTGTCAAAAATCTTGTGAACCAGTTCAGCAATGTCTTTGAAATCCAACTGGGTCACGCTCGATTTTTGTGGAAACTTCAGTACCAATTGAAGAAAGTTATAGGACAACCGTCTTAGAACAGAACGCACCACTTTGGTTATTGACAAACAAATTGAAACAATCAAACAGTTAGTAATAACATTACGTTGCTTCAATTCATCGACAACGACTTGCGGATCTATCAAAGCTTTGTGTACTGGTTTGTGATCACCAGCTCCATATGTGGGTAGTGGCATTTGAAACACAGTTATACTCAGCTCTGGATCCTCTTCGTCGTATTGAAAAAGACGCGTACTCTGTGACACATGATCAAATCGATCAAATAACAAGGACAAATCAAATTCAGATCCTATATGACCGCCGCTTGCTAAAGGATAGGCCATACTTTTGCTTTCAACAACTACTTGAACCAATACATCATCCCGTCTAAACTTGGTTATGATTGCAACGTGCTCAAATAGTTGTTGCATTAACTTGTACAGCCTTCCAGCATGAGCCAGTTGAAATGCTTTTTTAGTAAAATCTACCTTGAAAATGCATTCTTTGGCCATAAGTTTAGCACTGTCGGCGCATATTTCTCCACTTTTCCTAATTTCAACAAGTTCTTCAAAAGGAACTATGCCCGCATCGTAGTTTCTCAGCAGTTCATCATCAACTTTCATGGGTTTACTGAGATCCGTCCAGCTTTTATGTTGCTCGCGATGCAGTGCCAGAGTGTCTCTCCGCATGAACTTCTTATGACAATCCGGACACTCATATTTCACGGCGTACGGATTTTTGAAACACGTTTCTTTGTGACGATTGAACGCCTGCAAACTGTTGTAGTTTTTTTGTTCACAGAAAGGACAAGTATGAAACTTCATGTTTTCTGAAAACAATCTGAAATGAAATAAGGATAGATTTGGCCCTCCTTAAAAGCAGACCCGAACTGATGATCTAGGATGTAAAACGTCAAACAACCCCCAAGGGAATTGAAGATAAAAAAACACCGATTATATATATGGGATAAACAACAATAATATGAAATATTTGTAAATAAAGAATATTAGCAATAAGAAATTCAAAGATAATATATATGTGATAAACAATAAATAGTATGAGATAACGGCAGCGCACCTGAAATATTGGAAAATAAAGTAGAAGCACAGAAAGAAGTAATCAATATCAAAATGAATCATATAGATATCCGTTGCCTATTTATACTGAGCCAGCCAGACATTCTTGGAACACTGCCAGCGCCCGCCAGACATGCTGTCTAGACATCAGCACCCGCCAGACATGCTGTCTAGACATGGTTGGAACACTGCCAGCGCCCGTCAGACATGCTGTCTAGACATGGTTGGAACACTGCCAGCGCCCGTCAGACATGCTGTCTAGACATGGTTGGAACACTGCCAGCACCCGCCAGACATGCTGTCTAGACAGTGTTACAACGCGCGTCAGACATGCTGTCTAGACAGTGTTACAACATGCGTTCCAACATGTATTGACTGTATACATGCATACATACGTACATGTACATACATACATACATACATACATACATACATACATACATACATACATACATACATACATACATACATACATACATACATACATACACACATACATACATACATACATACATACATACATACATACATACATACATACATACATACATACATACATACATAAAATACATACATACATACATACATACATACATACATACATACATACATACATACATACATACATACATACATACATACATACATACATACATACATACATACATACGGACTTAGAATACATACATACAGAAACACATACATACATACATATATGTACATACATATGCACATACATAAGCACGCGACTTGCACCAACGTACATACATGCATTTACCGTGCCATGTACACTGCACGCAGCAATCAGTTCTTATACTGCTTTATTACAAAATAATTCGAATCAGTTAAATAAGTTGAACTTTAACCGAGATAACACAATGTTTACTTAATTAAAATGGTAAACATACACATTTTTATGAATAAAAATGCAATAATCATTATATCGTTTCCTTATGAAATGAATTATCTTGAATAAATTTGATAAAACGTAATAATTTTCATCTATCTCACATTTACACTTGGGGGAAATGGCATAAAGTTAAGGGAGATTGTTTTTATACAATCTTTTTATGGGGAAAATAATTTTATTTGAATAAATCATACATTATAAACGTTTTTACATAATTTTTCTGATGTAAAACAGTTTTTTGCAGTGTTGGAATCATGAATTTCACAAATGATTATAATAATTTATGACTGTTTCAGTAGTGGATTCCGTACTTTCATACAATATGTCATAATAATACGGCAATTTACACTGCGAACATCTTTTAGTAATTCAAAATACCTAGTAATTCATCGTTTTATATAGGGGGAACCCATTATTTTAAACGTATTTTATACGAAATGTCATGATAATAATACCATTTGCACTGCGGATAACCATGTATTGTTCTAATAAATGATCTAATCTAGCAAACATTTTATGATTAAAGCCGATATTTTAGGTAATTTAACTAAATAATAAGGTCATAAACGGTTTTTTATTTTTATTATGACTTAAAACTGTCTAACACTGTTTGAACTACATGAGAACATTGGTATAATCACAGTAATTCGTCTTAATATGCATTGAATTTCATGTATGTACGTCAAATATCACACATGTAAGTGTACAACTCATCACAAAGTGTATGACTCATCACTCATTCATGTAGAAACTTGTAAGCGGATAGGCGAACCACATTTGTGGGAGCAACTTTGGGGGTGTTGCAACGTAATAGGATATGGTCATATGACCCATGTATACTACTAACAGGTGTTAATGTTTTGTTCGAATTCGCTCTGGTTACCTTTGCCATTATTGCATCCGTATTGGTTATGCACGTGGAATTGCACATGAGTACCAAAGTGAGAAAGTGAGTGAGTGAGTGAGTGAGTGAGTAAGTGAGTGAGCAAGTGAGTGAGTGAGCGAGTGAGTGAGTGAGTGAGTGAGTGAGTGAGTGAGTGATTGAGTGAGTGAGTGAGTGAGTGAGTGAGTGAGTGAGTGAGTGAGTGAGTGAGTGAGTGAGTGAGTGAGTGAGTGAGTGAGTGAGTGAGTGAGTGAGTGAGTGAGTGAGTGAGTGAGTGAGTGAATGAGTAGTGATTGAATCTTGAAGGCCAAAGAACATAAGCGATTCGACTGTGCGCCAGAGATGTGCTACAAAGCCGATGTGGTAATGGTTTTTGGATATACCGTAATCAACTTTGTGTTCACTGGGTTTTGGTTCCTGTGAAAATTAATATAAACTTATATTTTTTTACAAGTTTCTTGTTTGAAGGAACGTTTGTGCAAATATTTTTCACTCACACTTCGTAACCAATGAATAAACCTTACTTACATATTCAATATTCACTATTTATTTGATTTTATCGATAAAACTGCATAGTTTATTCGAGTCTTATGTTTCGTAAC
>CAXIWR010000155.1:31826-36826 GCA_964036265.1 Daptonema setosum | reverse complement strand
TTATTAATTTTTTTCTGATTTTTTTCTGATTTTTTTTTGATTTTTTTAGATTCATTTGTGAATTTTTTGTGATTCTATCGGTGATTTTTTTTCTGATTCTTTTTCTCATTATTTTTCGAATTCTTTTTCTGATTCATTTTCTGATTCTTTTTGTGAAAAACACAAAAAAAGTCAGAAAAAGATTCAGAAAAAGAATCAGAAAAAGAATCACAAAAAGAATCAGAAAAAAATCACAAAAAGAATCAGAAAAAGATTCAGAAAAAGAATCAGAAAAAAAATCAGAAAAAGAATCAGAAAAAATCACAAAAAGAATCAGAAAAAGAATCACAAAAAGAATCACAAAAAGAATCACAAAAAGAATCACAAAAAAAAATCAGAAAAAGAATCAGAAAAAAATCACAAAAAGATTCAGAAAAAGAATCAGAAAAAGAATCACAAAAAGAATCAGAAAAAAAATCAGAAAAAAATCACAAAAAGATTCAGAAAAAGAATCAGAAAAAAATCAGAAAAAGAATCAGAAAAAAACACAAAAAGAGTCAGAAACCTTTCAGCATCCACTGCAACCCATATACCCTGCGTGGTAAGTTACGGTAGTTGCAGTGGATGCTGCTTATAACAAACCTTTCTGCAACTTTTCTGCAACTTTTCTGCAACTCACTATGAAGGCACCCGTAGTGCAATACAGTAAATCCAAGCTGATACTGTCAGCAGACACAAATATGCACAAATACAGGGTGGCCCAAAAGTTTATGTACACTTTTTGGCCATCTTTTTCGCGTGTGTAAAATCAAAATATTACAACGGGACAATAATGGTCGGACTGGAAATTACATGAAATTTCCAAAAATGCCCTCTGTTTTGTTTTCAGATTCGTATTTCATGAGTTATACACACAAACGTACAAAAACACGTTTTTTACTTTTTCACGCTAATTTCCTAAACAGATTATGACAACAAAAACACTTAATTGTTGCTTTTAAGTGAAAGATAGAAAGTCCGAACATTATTGTCCCGTTGTAATATTTTGATTTTACACACGCGAAAAAGATGACCAAAAAGTGTACATAAACTTTTGGGCCACCCTGTATTTGTGCATATTTGTGTCTGCTGACAGTATCAGCTTGGATTACGCATTGATACTGTCAGTAGACATGCATGAGTACGTGTATAGCACAACTTCGCTCTGGTATTATGGTGGCGGTAAAAATGAGTTATAATTTTTAATATCTAGCTGTTAGTCTTTAGGAGTAGAATTTCTGAAAATTCAGAATTCTGAAAATTCAGAATTTTCTGAAAATTCAGAAATCTGAAAATTCTGAATTCTGATAACCAGAATTTTCTGAAAATTCAGAAATCTGAAATTTCAGAATTCTGATAACTCAGAAAATTCTGAAAATTCTGAATTCTGAATTTTCAGAAAATTCTGAATTTTCAGAATTCTGAATTTTCAGAATTCTGACGTATTTGGATGAAAATTCCGTCAATCCTTGGTTTTCTTAATTTTTTCTGACTTAATACTATTAAACACTTAGTTAGTTTAGTTAGTTTAGTTTATTTCAATCCAAAAATGGACGGATGTGCTCAATTGAACACAATAATGTCGTCAGTGAAGCAATTAATCACATTTATCATAGACAAATGCTATATCAGGTATGGTATTCCAAAGGTTAATTATTCTTATACTCCAGAAGGAGCGGCGTTTTTCTGTGCGACATTCAGGAAATCGAAGTTTATATCTATTGTTTCGCCGAAGACTAGTGTCTACAGTAAGACAGAAAAAATCTGAAGGGTCAACATTCAAAAAATATCCCGTAATGATTTTAAAAGCAAGTACCATATCTAAAATTATTGTTTTTTTTATATAAAGGGTATGTTAATATGATAAGATTAGATTAGATCACCCTGAAATATTGGTATTTAATAAAGGGAAAAGTAATAAAAAGATTAAAAGATAATAGAACACTGTAATTTTAATCAAGTATAAATTTAAAGCTAAACTAAACATGTGATAGAAACTGAAAGCTTGATTGATTATCTTTCACTTAAAAGCAACAATTAAGTGTTTTTGTTGTCATAATCTGTTTACGGAACCGAATGACGTTCTCGTTGACATTGACATTATGAGTTTTTTTGAACCGAAACGATAGACGTATTCCGTATGAAAAAAAATTTAAATTCATTTTAAAAATACGTTCCGATTCATTTCTCAATATAGTTTAACAACTTGATCATGTCTTTACAGTTTGACATGAAAAACAACTTTGCACCAGCCAGTTATATAGCTCCAGTAATGAAGCTTCAAAGTTTTTTCCCGAAATACTATTTCACTGCTGGAATACTATTTCACCTTCTGTGAACTGGCTGTTAACCTCTCACGTATTCATTGCCTTACTCATTCATTCAATCTTTCACTTAAAAGCAACAATTCAGTGTTTTTGTTGTCATAATCTGTTTACGGAACCGAATGACGTTCTCGTTGACATTGACATTATGAGTGACGTTTTTTGAAGAAATACGAATCTGAGAACAAAACAGAGGGCATTTTTGGAAATTTCATGTAATTTCCAGTCCGACCATTATTGTCCCGTTGTAATATTTTGATTTTACACACGCGAAAAAGATGACCAAAAAGTGTACATAAACCTTTGGGCCACCCTGTATTTGTGCATATTTGTGTCTGCTGACAGTATCAGTTCACTGCTGGAAATACTATTTCACCTTCTGTGAACTGGCTGTTAACCTCTCACGTATTCATTGCCTTACTCATTCATTCAATTGATCATTCATTCAATTGATCATTCATTCGTTCATTCACTGTCTCACCCACTCACTCACTCTCATTCAGTCAATGAGTTATACACGTACACATGCATGTCTACTGACAGTATCAACTTGCATTTACTGTATCGTAAACACGTCTTTTATAATCAAATCTGGTGCAAAGTTGGTCAAACTGTAAAGACATGATCAAGTTGTTAAACTATATTGAGAAATCAATTTTTTTAAATCGGAACGTATTTTTTAAATGAATTTAAATTTTTTTTTCATACGGAATACGTCAATCGTTTCGGTTCAAAAAACGTCACTCATAATGTCAATGTCAACGAGAACGTCATTCGGTTCCGTAAACAGATTATGACAACAAAAACACTGAATTGTTGCTTTTAAGTGAAAGATTGAATGAATGAGTAAGGCAATGAATACGTGAGAGGTTAACAGCCAGTTCACAGTTCGGGAAAAAACTTCAACAATTCAGTGTTTTTGTTGTCATAATCTGTTTACTGTCAATCCTTGGTTTTCTTAATTTTTTCTGACTTAATACTATTAAACACTTAGTTAGTTTAGTTAGTTTAGTTTATTTCAATCCAAAAATGGACGGATGTGCTCAATTGAACACAATAATGTCGTCAGTGAAGCAATTAATCACATTTATCATAGACAAATGCTATATCAGGTATGGTATTCCAAAGGTTAATTATTCTTATACTCCAGAAGGAGCGGCGTTTTTCTGTGCGACATTCAGGAAATCGAAGTTTATATCTATTGTTTCGCCGAAGACTAGTGTCTACAGTAAGACAGAAAAAATCTGAAGGGTCAACATTCAAAAAATATCCCGTAATGATTTTAAAAGCAAGTACCATATCTAAAATTATTGTTTTTTTTATATAAAAGGTATGTTAATATGATAAGATTAGATTAGATCACCCTGAAATATTGGTATTTAATAAAGGGAAAAGGTAATAAAAAGATTAAAAGATAATAGAACACTGTAATTTTAATCAAGTATAAATTTAAAGCTAAACTAAACATGTGATAGAAACTGAAATCTTGATTGATTATCTTTCACTTAAAAGCAACAATTAAGTGTTTTTGTTGTCATAATCTGTTTACGGAACCGAATGACGTTCTCGTTGACATTGACATTATGAGTTTTTTTGAACCGAAACGATAGACGTATTCCGTATGAAAAAAAATTTAAATTCATTTAAAAAATACGTTCCGATTGATTTCTCAATATAGTTTAACAACTTGATCATGTCTTTACAGTTTGACATGAAAAACAACTTTGCACCAGCCAGCTATATAGCTCCAGTAATGAAGCTTCAAAGTTTTTTCCCGAAATACTATTTCACTGCTGGAAATACTATTGCACCTTCTGTGAACTGGCTGTTAACCTCTCACGTATTCATTGCCTTACTCATTCATTCAATCTTTCACTTAAAAGCAACAATTCAGTGTTTTTGTTGTCATAATCTGTTTACGGAACCGAATGACGTTCTCGTTGACATTGACATTATGAGTGACGTTTTTTGAAGAAATACGAATCTGAGAACAAAACAGAGGGCATTTTTGGAAATTTCATGTAATTTCCAGTCCGACCATTATTGTCCCGTTGTAATATTTTGATTTTACACACGCGAAAAAGATGACCAAAAAGTGTACATAAACTTTTGGGCCACCCTGTATTTGTGCATATTTGTGTCTGCTGACAGTATCAGTTCACTGCTGGAAATACTATTTCACCTTCTGTGAACTGGCTGTTAACCTCTCACGTATTCATTGCCTTACTCATTCATTCAATCTTTCACTTAAAAGCAACAATTCAGTGTTTTTGTTGTCATAATCTGTTTACGGAACCGAATGACGTTCTCGTTGACATAGACATTATGAGATGAGTGACGTTTTTTGAACCGAAACGATTGACGTATTCCGTATGAAAAAAATGAGTTATAATTTTTAATATCTAGCTGTTAGTCTTTAGGAGTAGAATTTCTGAAAATTCAGAATTCTGAAAATTCAGAATTTTCTGAAAATTCAGAAATCTGAAAATTCTGAATTCTGATAACTCAGAAAATTCTGAAAATTCAGAATTCTGAAAATTCAGAATTTTCTGAAAATTCAGAAATCTGAAATTTCAGAATTCTGATAACTCAGAAAATTCTGAAAATTCAGAATTCTGAATTTTCAGAAAATTCTGAATTTTCAGAATTCTGAATTTT
>CAXIWR010000155.1:0-27500 GCA_964036265.1 Daptonema setosum | reverse complement strand
AAATGATATGATACCCGTTGAAAGGACCATCGTTTTCGAAAAAATTGTTGTTTCAATTTTTTTGGTTTTGCTCCTGTGAGCTGTCCAATAGTTTCTGGTTACATCATAGGATAACTGGAGGCTTCGAATGATGAATTCGATGTCATTTGAGGTTCATTGTAAAAAAACTTTGCATGTCATAAAGTTTAACAAACCAGTATTTTCAATTTTTTTTATTGATTTGTTATTTGAGTGGTTTCAACCTGATTTCAGCAAATTCCGATGGTCTAGCATTTTATTTCGCACATTAATTAATCAATATTTTTTAAGTGATACATTTTTGTTGCTCTTCTACGGTTGTTTAATTCTCAGTTCTTGAGCTCATTGTTTACTTGTTCCATATTGTGCATAACAAATGCATAGGGTGTTGAAGACAAAGGGAATTAGCACGCATATGAAATCAGTCTTCTCATCTATTGAGAATGCTACATGGTTGTTGTTTATCCACGCAAATAAATTGGGTCACACAATAATCGTCCTATAAACTTCATTTTCATCATGCGACAAATAATATTTTTGCGCGAATTCACGTATACTAATAAGGAATTACTGCATGTATACTAATACCGCATAAAGAATTGTCATGAAGTTATCTAGAGTTTCCTTAGGGATATTGAAAATTATGTTTTTGTTATATAATGCGGCTTATATAATTTACTTTAACTCGAGATCGTGATCGACGGTTTTGAAAGATACTCAATGTCAATTTGTTCACTCACACTAACGAAACCGCACAAAACCGTTCAAACACGAGGATACAATGGGGCATTCGGTTGTGGTACATACTTATTGCCGTTTTCAATTGATTGTGGATCAGAGTGTAAATCAGAAAGAAAATCAGACAAAACACGTTTCGGATTTTGTCTCGAACAACGACTAGTCATCAGCATCTTCACGGACACGAGCACGACGAGCACGACCACGGCAGTAACAACAGCATAGATCACCAGGTTCACAGTCCGAATGTCATAAATTGCCTTCAAACGACCTCCAATGACGCCCAAAAAGTCGTCGATTCACAGTCCGAATGTCATAAATTGCCTACCAACGACCTCCAATGACCCCCAAAAACACGTCGATTCACAGTCCGAATGTCATAAATTGCCTACCAACCCCCTCCTATGACCCTCAAAAAGTCGTCAACTCACAGTCCGAATGTCATAAATTGCCTACCAACGACCTCCAATGACCCCCAAAAAGTCGTCGATTCACAGTCCGAATGTCATAAATTGCCTATTAACCCCCTCCTATGATCCTCAAAAAGTCGTCGATTCGAAGTCCGAATGTCATAAACTGCCTACCAACGACCTCCGATGACACCCAAAAAGTCGTCGATTCACAGTCCGAATGTCATAAATTGCCTACCAACCCCCTCCTATCTTATATATTAAAACTCAATGTCGCGATGTTTGTATGTTTGTCCGCAAGCGGTTCCATATAAATATCAGAAGTGAAACGCAAATAAACTCTTTATGTCATTTTCATGCAGAAACAAAAAAAAGTATAATCATCATCACCCTCTCTCATAAAAGTTGAGTTGATATTGTCATCAACACCCTCAAAGGAGGTTCCCTAAATTCACTAAACTAGAAATATCATTGACCTTAACTGAAGTTACCGTAATTGTTGTGCCACGGGTTTCAATGTTTCTATTTTAATGTGGGAATACAAAAGCTTTTTCCATGATTAACCGAAACATCAACACCTTTCGTCAAGAATTTATTTCTAGCTAAACTGTAAAACGTAATCAGTCTTTTTCAAATAAAATACTTTTGTTAAAATCAAAAGCCAAAAATTTTGTGTTTAGGTGGTCGGGTGAAGTTTTTTCATCTAATGTTCACTCCAAAATATCGGGTCGGGTCATGAGATAAATAAAGTACCATTTATTACGAGATGGGGCTTAAATATAATATTTCATGGATCGAAAAAAATTAATAATAGCCAAACTCCACGGGTTGTAATTTCAACTATTTTCCACGGGTTCTTTTAACTAATGTTACCCTGTAATTATACTGAGTGGGTATAAAGTTAAAATTTAAAAAGTCGGGTTCATCGGGTTCATATTGTGCGTTATACATTACTCCATATCGTGTAATCAGGGAAATATATAAAAGAAGTTGCATTGAGTTGAAAACGTTACGGGTGGCTCTAACTTTTTGACGGGTTTTTGTTACAGTATTCTGTCAATAAACTAAACTCTAGACTAAAGTTTGAACAATCAACGGGTCGGGTTAACACAACCGAACACTTATATTGGTATACAAAAATATACTTCATCCTCGGGTTTAGTGCAGGAAATGGTTATTATTTAACTTGATCGTCCGTTGCCCTGCAACGGGTTTACCCTATCTTATCTTATCTTATCTACTAGGGTAAACCCGTTGCTACGCAACTGAGTGTTAAGTTTACAAAAAATATTATGGAAGTAAACCCGTCAACATACAAAAATTAGCTTCGTTATATGTACCACGAACCCGTTGCTATTCAAGTAATCATTGATTTATAGTTCAAGTTTAAACTTCTAACAATATTTCTAGAAAAACATTATATAGCCTCTCGTTAAAAACTCGCTACCCGAGCCGAGATTTCAATACATTAAACTTACCCGATACTTTTTGTTTTGAGATTAATTTAACTCCAGGAACACACTAAAAAGGACCCGTGGAAAAAATCAAATAACCCGCTATTTTCTATAATGAAGAATCATGTTTTACCCATCCCGTATAAAACAATTAGGATCTTCGGATAATTCGTAATGAAGGAAGATGAATGAAAGAAGACCAGCTGAAATATCCAAACTTTACCCGATTTTTTTTTTTTATTAAAGAAGTTTTTTTTATTTCGAACTACCACAATAATAAAATTGCTCATGAAAGGCCATTATTATGACCTTCAGGAATGTTGAGATTTCAGTTTTGAAAAATCAGTTGAACGGGTGTTGATGACTTCGTAATAACAGTTGAGTAAACCAATTGAGAGTAATTATGAAATTCCAACACGTTAATGCCTGTTGAGTTATGTAGAGGTCAGATTGGAAAAACAGCTGAAGGAGACGTGATGATTAATTTTGATTCTGACATCGAGTAAGAAAAGGTGTTTTAATGTTCTTTCCTGGTATTTATACTGAAGCGTGACACACACACACACACACAGACATACATACATTGTGTAATTTATATATAGACTAGGGTAAACCCGTTGCTACGCAACTGTGGATTAATTAAAAAAACTCAACTACCGTATTTAAACTCAGACAAACCTATCGGTTTATTCATCAGCTTCTCTTTAGCCCAGGAAATCATTAGATCCTTAATGGTGCGATAATTTATGTATACCCGTTTATTTGAATATCGACATAACTTTTTTGCTAGTGTAAACCTGACCCGTTGAAATGTGATCCATTTTAGCTGAACGGAACTAAATTTAATACACCCTGTTCAATAAGACAACCCGTTTTTTGAAATTATCTGTCATACATAATTTAGAGCAGAGCATAACATGGGTAATTTATAACTATTCTGAAAATTTCATTAGATTTATTATTTTTACCCGTCTCGTGGAAAACAAAAAAAACAAATTTTGTTTAAACCTAAAAACATACAGGAAGCACCCGTGGCCACAACAGTTAGTGGCACAATTACACTACAACTCCAGTTAAGATAAATGATGTTTCCACTTCAAAATATGGGAAACATCCTTGGGTGTCGGTCGATGACAACTTTTATGTGAGTAGGGGGTGATGATAGAATTCGTAGTTTCTGATTGTGATTAATTATGAGAATGAAACATTTCGATTAAACCGATCATAAATGTTAAACGACATTTTAATTATCTCGACCTCATCGATAATTGAGGTACATACATTGGAGGTGAGTTGAGGCATCATGTTTTGTTTGGTTCTGAAAATCGGTGTCAATTCATTGGGAAGGTGATGATGATTATTCCTCATTGAACTTTTAATCATAGTTCAATTTTTATAAATAAATGATCAAAAGAGTTTTTGAGCGATGCATCGCTGCTATTTAAGCGCTTTGAGTAGACAAAGATACATCTTATACTATTTTATATATATAAGACTAGGGTAAACCCGTTGCAGGGCAACGGATGATCAAGTTAAATAATCACCGTTTGTAGGAAATCATAAGTTTCATGCTCCGAAATCGTTGAATTATCTATGTACGTTTTTATGTAAACCATAAAAACGTTTAATTCAGTTTAATTCACCTGACCTGTGTACTATAAAAAATGTGTTCGCATATTAATTTCTTAACATGATTAAAGTGAGAATAACCCGTGGAAAAAAAGCTTGTCACCGGACAGTTCCCAACTCATACCCGCTTTTGTCATACTTACATCTCATCTTTATAAATTAATAAATTCATTCAAATATCTACTGTATTTCTACCCGTCCCGTGGAAAAAACAAAAAAACTAATTTTTATTTGAACCAAAAAACATAAGCACCCATGGCCACAACAGTTAGCAGCACAATAAAACTACAATTTCAGTTAAGTTCCATGATGTTTCCAGTTCAAAATAATGGGGAAATCCCTGGGTGTCAAAGACAATATTTATGTATGATAGAATTCGTAGCTTCTGAATGTGATTAGTTAAGAGAATGAAACATTTCAAATAAACCGATCATAAATGTTAAACTTCATTTTAATTATCTTGACCTCATGGATAATTGAGGTACATCAAAGGTGAGTTGAGATATCATGTTACGTTTAGTTCAGGAAATCGGTGTTGATCGATTGGTAGGGTGGCGATGATTTTTCTTTCTTTGATCTCAACGTAACTTTTCTAAATGAATGATTAAAAGAGTTTTTGGGCGTTGCGTTTCTGATATTTATATCGAACTGGCTCTGGACATACATACATACGGACATTGCTATCTTATATACTAAAACACTAGGGTAGGTATGTTTGTTTGTTTGTATGTCCGCAAGTCAATAGGTATAAATATCAAAAGTGAAACGCTGAAAAACTCTTTTATTAATTTCTTTCCACGGGTGTAATCATCATCACCTACTTTCATAAAAGTTGAGGAGAGATGGTCATCGACACCCTCGAAGGTTGTTCCCAATTTGCTCATCTAGAAATACCAACCTCAACTGAACTGACTAAGGCGCCGTAAATTTTGTGCCACGGGTGCCAATCTTTCTAATTTGTTCATCTACATCGAGAATCATTAACCACCACGGAACAAATATGCTGAACTGCTGAACAAGATTATATTTTTCAACTGAAAATCTGTGTTTAAATCATTTCATAAAAAGCGGGTCGGGTCAAGTTATTTAAGCTACTACTACTCTTCACTACTGATTAGAGGACGGGTAATGAGATACAAATATGCTATGGTTTTTAATGTTAATAAAAGTTTATTGATGAAAAATAGGCGCTAAAAAGTTGTCAAAAACGTTTATGGGTGACTCTGACTTTTTTCCACTGGTTTTTATTACTGTATTTTTGAATTTGACCTTATCTTACGACAAGTCAGATTAAACAAGCTTATCTTCACAACAGATTTTCTTTTATGTAATGAAATGAAATCATTAATTCATTTTTAACGGGTCGGGTCATGTTATTCAAGAAGCTACTACTACTGTTCACTACTGATGAGAGGTCGGGTAATGAGATAAAAATAGGCTATGGTTTTCAACGGGACAAGTGAAAAGATGATATTTTATTGACGGAAAATAGGCGCAAAAAATTTGTTAGTTTCATGGTTGGCTGTAAGTTTTTTCCACGGGTTTTTATTACTGTAATTGAACTCATATTAAGACAATTCAAATTGTTCAAGCTTATCTTCATCACAGATTATCATGTCAGGTGATGAATTAAAAATATGTTAGGCGTTACCAACGAGAATGTTAAAAACGGTATTCCATGAACGAAAAACAAGTGGTGGCATGTTTGAAATTACAGGTGGCTTTAAAATATTCCACGGGTTTTCTCACTGTAATTTTCTAATTTGAACTAATATCAAAATGAAAACGGTATTAATTAAGTTAGATTTCAATGGATCGGGTAAGTTTAACGTATTTAATCAACGGGTTATATCGGCGGGTTTGTTCGAATAATAATCTTTGTAAACTTAACAGACAGTTGCGTAGCAACGGGTTTACCCTAGTTTTTATTATAAGACTAGGGTAAACCCGTTGCTACGCAACTGTGTATCAAGTTAACAAAACTCAACTGTCGTATGTATTCAAACTCAGACAAAGCTACCAATTCGTTCATTAGCTTCTCTTTAGCCCAAGAAATCATGAGATGCATGAGGATGCGATAATTTATGTGTCCCCGTTTATTTGAGTATCTGCGTAATTTTTTGCCAGTGTAATTTACCTAACCCGTTGAAATTAGTTCATTTCATCAACTACTCTAATCTATTTTAGCTGAGCGTTGTTAAATTTTATACACCCTGTTCAAGAACACAACCCGTTTCTTACAAATATATCTGTCATAAATAATGTAGATCATAACATGGGTAATTTATAACTTTAGTAACTTTTATAATCTGAAAATTTCATTACATTAAATTTAATCGACCCACAACTGTGGATTATGTAAAAAAACTCAGCTATTGTATTTAAAAACTCAGACAAACCTATCGATTTGTTCATTGAATTCTCATTAGCCCAGAAAATCATGAGATGCATGAGGATGCGATAATTTTATTGAGCATAAGATGGGTAATATAAAATTTCATTACATTTAATTTAACCGACCTATTTGACTATGACTTGTTCAAACTCTTGTCCTAAGATTAGTTCAAGGTACAGTTAGAATTTTAAACCGAAAAACATAAGCACCCGTGACCACAACAGTTAGCGAAACATTTCGATAGAGGTCAGAACCTTTTATAAATGTTAAACTACATTTTAATTATCTTGACCTCATGGATAATTGAGGTACATTAAAGGTGAGTTGAGGAAGCGTCAGTTGAGGTAAGTTTTTGTCATGTTGAAGGGTATGTGATGATTTTTTTTTTTATCTTTTGATCAGGAGGGTGACGATGAATAAGCCAATTGGTTCCAAATGATAAAAAGAGGTTCTGAGCATTTCGTTTCGATCTTATATAGAGCCTAGCGTGACACACAAACAAACGGACATGGATTTTAATTATATAGACTAGGGTAAACCCGTTGCAGGGCAACGGACGATCAAGTTAAATAATTACCGTTTTCTGCACTAAACCCGATGAAATATATTTTTGTATACCATTAAGTTTGTTGGTCGGTTGCGTTAACCCGACCCGTTGATTGTTCAAACTTTAGTCTAGAGTTTAGTATATCGACAGAATTACTGTAACAAAAACCCGTCGAAAAGTTAGAGCAACCCGTTAAGTTCTAATACAGCTTCTTTTATTCAAAAAATATATTGTTTCCATATGTCGCGTTGCCAACTCCTAATATAACTTTCACTGATTACACGATATGGGGTAATCTAAAACTCACAATATCAACCCGTTAAACTTACCCGACTTTTTTAAAATCTTACTTTACACACAGTCAGTATAATTACAGGGTAACAGTAGTAAAAACCCGTGGAAAATAGTCGAAAATACAACCCGTGGAGTTTATTAATTTGTTTTTGATCCATGAAATATCATATTTAAGCCCCGCCTCGTAAAAACTGGTCTTTTATTATTTCATGAAATGACCCGATAATTTGTAGTGAACATTAGATAAAAAAAACTTTACAAACTTTACTTGAATTTAACAAAAATATGTTATTTGAAAAAGACTGATTACGTTCAACAGTTTAGCGAGAGAAAAATTCATGAAGAAAGGGGTCAATGATATTTCCAGTTCAGTGAATTTTGGGAATCTCCTTTGAGGGTGTTGATGACAATATCAGCTCAACTTTTATGAGAGAAGGTGATGATGATTATAAATTTCTTGATTCTGCATGAAAATGACATAAAAGAGTTTTTCAGCGTTTCACTTTTGATATTTATATCGATTCATTGTGCGGACATACAAACCTACCTACGCGGACATTGGAGTTTTAATATATAAGATTAGTCTTCGTTCATATATCCGTTATATATATTTCTTCAAATTCATATATTTTACCCGTCGTGTGGAAAACCAAAAAAAAAAGTTAACGGTGGCCACAACAGTTAACGGCACAATAAAACTACAATTCCAGTTGAGATCAATGATGTTTCCAGTTAAAAATATGGGGAACATCTTTGGGTGCTCTTATGTGAGTAGGTGATGATGATAGAATTCGTAGTTTCTGAATGTGATTAATTATGAGAATGAAACATTTCGATAGAATTCGAATAAACCGATCATAAATGTTAACCTACATTTTAATTATCTTGACCTCATGGATAAATGAGGTACATTAAAGGTGAGTTGAGAAAGCGTCGGTTGAGGTAAGTTTTTGTAATGTTGAAGGGTATGTGATGATTTGTTTTAATCTTTCGATCAGGAGGGCGACGATGAATAAACTAATGGGTTCCAAATGATAAAAAGAGGTTCTGAGCGTTTAGTTTCGATCTTATATAGAGCTGAGCGTGACACACACACATACATACACACAAACGGACATGGATTTTAATTATATAGATATATATAAAATAGTAGAAGATGTATGTTTGTCTATTCAAAGCGCTTAAATAGCAGCGATGTATCGCTCAAAAACTCTTTCGATCATTTATTTATAAAAATCGAACTACGATTAAAAGTTCAATGAGGAATAATCATCATCACCTTCCCAATGAATTGACACCGATTTCCAGAACCAAACACAACATGATGCCTCAACTCACCTTCAATGTATGTACCTCAATTATCGATGAGGTCAAGACAATTTAAAATGTCGTTCAACATTTATGATAGGTTCAATCGAAATGTTTCGTTCTCATAATTAATCACAATCAGAAACTACGAATTCTATCATCACCACCTACTCACATAAAAGTTGTCATCGACACCCAAGTATGTTTCCCATATTTTGAAGTGGAAACATCATTTACCTTAACTGGAATTGTAGTTTAATTGTGCCACTAACTGTTGTGGCCACGGGTGCTTCCTGTATGTTTTTAGGTTTAAATAAAATTTGGTTTTCCACGAGACGGGTAAAAATAGTTATAAATTATTAAATTATATTCAAATTAAATTAAATAGTTTTCAGAATAGTTATAAATTACCCATGTTATGCTCTGCTCTACATTATGTATGACAGATAAATTCAAAAACGGGTTGTCTTATTGAACAGGGTGTATAAAATTTAGTTCCGTTCAGCTAAAATGATCACATTTCAACGGGTCAGGTTTACACTAGCAAAAAAGTTATGTCGATATTCATTTAAACGGGGATACATAAATTATTGCACCATCATGGATCTAATGATTTCCTGGGCTAAAGAGAAGCTGATGAACAAACCGATAGGTTTGTCTGAGTTTAAATACGGTAGTTGAGTTTTTTAAATCAATCCACAGTTGCGTAGCAACGGGTTTACCCTAGTCTATATAATTAAAATCCATGTCCGTTTGTTTGTGTGTCACGCTAGGCTCTATATAAGATCGAAACGAAACGCTCAGATCCTCTTTTTATCATTTGGAACCCATCGGTTTATTCATCGTCACCCTCTTGATCGAAAGATTAAAACAAATCATCACATACCCTTCAACATGACAAAAACTTACCTCAACTGACGCTTCCTCAACTCACCTTTAATGTAGGATACATACATCAATTATCCATGAGGTCAAGATAATTAAAATGTAGTTTAACATTTATGATCGGCTTATTCGAAATGTTTCATTCTCATATTGTATCACATTCAGAAACAACGAATTCTATCATCATCATCTACTCACATATAAGAGTTGTCATCGGCACCCAAGGATGTTCCCCATATTTTGAACTGGAAACATCATTGATCTTAACTGTAATTGTAGTTTTATTGTGCCGCTAACTGTTGTAGCCACGGGTGCTTATGTTTTTAGGTTTAAATAATAATTAATTTTTTTGGTTTTCCACGGGTATTCTCACAATAATACAACAGTTTTAACAAGTCAGTGTAAAGTTAATGTCAAATGGGTCGATTAAATTAAATGTAATGAAATTTTCAGAAAAGTTATAAATTACCCATGTTATGCTCTACATTATGTATGACAGATACATTTGTAAAAACACGGGTTGTGTTGTTGAACATGGTGTATGAAATTTTACAACGTTCAGCTAAAGTAGATAAGTTGATAAAATGAACTAATTTCAACGGGTCAGGTAAATTACATTGACTAAAAAAATATGTAGATATTCAATTAAACAGGACACATAAATTATCACATCCTCATGCATCTCAATGATTTCCTGTGCTAAAAAGAAGCTAAGGAACGAATCGATAGGTTTGTCTGAGTTTCAATACGATAGTTGAGCTTTGTAAACTTTATCCACAGTTGCGTAGCAACGGGTTTACCCTAGTCTATATATCTATATAATTAAAATCCATGTCCGTTTGTTTGTGTGTCACGCTCTGCCGTATATAAGATCGAAACGAAATGCTCAGAACCTCTTTTTATCATTTGGAACCAATTGGCTTATTCATCGTCACCCTCCTGATCAAAAGATAAAAAAAACAAATCATCGCATACCCTTCAACATGACAAAAACTTACCTCAACCGACGCTTCCTCAACTCACCTTTAATGTACCTCAATTATCCATGAGGTCAAGATAATTAAATTGTAGTTTAACATTTATAATAGGTTTATATCTGAATTCTATCGAAATGTTTCATTCTCATATTAAATCACATTCAGAAACTACGAATTCTATCATCATCACCTACTCACATAAGAGAATTTCTCCATATTTTGAACTGGAAACATTATTGATCTCAACTGGAATTGTAGTTTTTTTGTCCGCGAACTGTTGTGGTCACGGGTGATTATGTTTATTCGGTTTAAAATTCTCACTGTACCTTGAACTAATCTTAGGACAACAGTTTGAACAAGTCAGTGTGAAATTAGAGTTAAATGGGTCGGTTAAATTGAATGAAATGAAATTTTATGTTACCCATCTTATGCTCTATAAAATTTTCGCATCCTCATGCATCTCATGATTTTCTGGGCTAATGAGAATTCAATGAACGAATCGATAGGTTTGTCTGACTTTAAATACAATAGTTGAGTTTTTTTACATAATCCACAGTTGTGGGTCGATTAAATTTAATGTAATGAAATTTTCAGATTACAAAAGTTACTCAAGTTATAAATTACCCATGTTATGATCTACATTATGTATTAAAATATTCAAGCTACTGCTACTCTTCAATATTGATTTGAGGTCGGGTAATGAGATAAGAATATGCTATGGTTTTCAACGGGACGAGTGAAAGATTACAGTTTTTGGAAGAAAATAGTCGCTATCCTATAAATAAAAAGAATAGAGTTTGTATGTATGTATGTATGTAAGTTTGTATGTCCACACGATGAATCGATATATATATCAGAAATAAAACTCTGAAAAACTCTTTTCGTCATTATTTTTCAGAAGTCAAATTTTTATGGTCATCACCTTCTCATATTAAAGTTGAGGAGAAAGCTGTCATCCACACCCTCCCAATGGAGTGTTCAGATTCACTGAACTTTGTAAAAATCGAGGGAACTCAACTAAAATTGCAACTAATTATTTTTTGCCACGAGTGAAAACGGCATTTATGTAAACGTTGGAATAAGAGAGCCGTACAAATACTTTGCTAAACATGGGAATGGTCAATGCCTTTTCAATAAAACAACCATTAAACTTGATGGCATTTGACTGAAATATCTAAGTAACAATCATAAATTACCGTATTTCAGAATTTGTCATAGAGTTTTTATAAGAAAATTAAGCGGTGATTAAGTACAAACTCAACGGGTTGTTTTTAGGTCTTTTCTTACAAATTAATCGTGTAAATTTTAGTTAAAACTGTTTAAGAACATGATAAATTTAGCTTCAAAAACTTTATGGATGATCGGGTTTTGTTTTTGATTATTACAGTACAAAATATGAGCAGCGTAACCTTATTTTCCTGTGCGGCAACAGGTTTACCCAATAAAAAAGTCCATGTAAAACCATAAAATTCCATGTAAAACGTGGGTCGGGTCGGGATTCAAAGATTTCTTTGTTTTTACAACAGAACGGTATAATTCGTTATCGGTAGTTCGGACAGATCAGTTTTTACATGAATTACAATGAAAAATGATCGGTAATAAATTTCAAACTCCATAGGTTGTTCCAAGCTGTTTTCACAGATTCCTGTAAATTAATCATTCGTAGTTTTCCTTACCACGGGTCGTCTGCTGTGATTATTTCAGGCGTTTCAAAACAAGATTCTTTATGAAGAAAAATGCATTTTACGGGTATTCAAACTTATTTCCACGAGATATCAATTCGACCGTTTTCATACAATACGATTGTTTCGAAATGTTATTTGTCAACTATAATGTTGACATAAAAATTTGCTTCGCAAGCTAATTAATCAACGGGTTCACCCTGTAACTTAACTTTCAGTTGCGTAGCAACGGGTTTACCCTAGTCTTATATACTAAAACACTAGGGTGGGTGGGTATGTATGTCCGCAAGTCAATAGGTATAAATATCAAAAGTGAAACGCTGAAAAACTCTTTTATTAATTTCTTTCCACGAGTGTAATCATCATCACGTCCTTCTTTCATAAAAGTTGAGGAGAGATGGTCATCGACACCCTCGAAGGTTGTTCCCAATATGCAGATCTGGAAATACCAACCTCAACTGAACTGACCTCAACTGAAGGTGCCGTAAATTTTGTGCCACGGGTATCAATCTTTCTAATTTGTTCATCTACATCGGGAAACATTAACCACCATGGAAAAAATATGCTGAACTGCGGAACGGGATTATATTTTTCAACTTAAAATCTGTGTTCAAATCAAATCATTAATAACGGGTCGGGTCAAGTTATTTAAGCTACTACTACTCTTCACTACTGATTAGAGGTCGGGTAATGAGGTCGGGTCAAGTTATTTAAGCTATTACTACTTAACTACTGAATAGAGATCGGGTAATGAAATAAAAAATGCTATGGTTTTCAAAAAGCGGGTGAAGAGATTATAGTTTATTGATGAAAGTAGGCGCTAAAAAGTTGTTTAAAACGTTTATGGGTGGCGCTGACTTTTTTCCACGGGTTTTTATTGCTGTATTTTTGAATTTGAACTTATCTTATGACAAGTCAGACTAAACAAGCTTAACTTAACAACAGATTTTCATATTATGTAATGAAAAAAAATCATTAATTCATTTTAACGGGTCGGGTCGGGTCATGTTATTCAAGCTACTACTACTCTTCACTACTGATTAGAGGTCGGGTAATGAGATAAGAATAGGCTATGGTTTTCAACGGGTAGGCGCTCAAATGTTGTTACTTTCATGGTTGGCTGTGTGTTTTTTCCACGGGTTTTTATTACTGTTATTATGTATTTGAACTTATCTTAAGACAATTCCTCATCACTACTGATTAGAGGTCGGGTAATGAGATAAAAATAGGCTATGGTTTTCAACGGGACAAGTGAAAACATTTTAGTTTATTGACGAAAAATAGGCGCTCAAAAGTTGTTACTTTCATGGTTTGCTGTGTGTTTTTTCCACGGGTTTTTATTACTGTAATTATGTATTTGAACTTATCTTAGGACAATTCAAATTATTCAAGCTTATCTTCATTACAGAATATCATGTTAGGTCATGGATAAAAAGTATGTTAGGCGTTACCAACGAAACTGTGTAAAAACGGTTTTCCATGAACGAAAAACAAGTGGTGGCATGTTTGAAATTACAGATGGCTTTAGAATATTCCACGGGTTTTCTCACTGTAATTATGTAATTTGAACTAATATCAAACGTAAACAATTAGGTCAGATTTTAATGTAACGGGTAAGTTTAACATATTTAAACAACGGGTTATATCGGCGGGTTTGTTCGAATAATAATCTTTGATAACTTAACAGACAGTTGCGTAGCAACGGGTTTACCCTAGTCTATATATAAATTAGACAATGTATGTATGTGTGTCACGCTTTGGTATAAATAAAGCGAAAGAACAGCAAAACACCTTTTGTTACTCGATGTCAGATTAAAAATAAATCATCACGTCCCCTTCAGTTGTTTTTCAAATCTGACCTCTAACTCAACCGGCATTGAAGTGTTGGAAATTCATAATTACTCTTAATTGGTATACTCAACTCTTATTGCGAAGTCATCAACACCCGTTCAACTGATTTTCAAACCTGAAACCTCAACATGCATGAAGGTCAGTCATAATATTGGCCTTTCATGAGCAGTTTTATTGATTCACGCAATAAATTCGTTTTTAACAAACGGTGAAATCATCAATACTCTCCCATTCACTGAACTGGAAAACTGAAAGACCTTAACTAAAATGCCGATTAGTTCAAAATAAAAACTTTTTCAATTAAAAAAGATCGTGTAAAGTTTGAATACGTCAACTGGCCTTCCTTCACTACGAATTATCCGAAGATTCTAACTGTTTTATACGGGATGGGTAAAACATGATTATTCATTATAGAAAATAGCGGGTTACTAAATTTTTTTCCATGGGCCCTTTTTAGTGTAATCCCGGAGTTGAAATATTTTCAAAACAACAAATATTTAAACAATAAACTTCGAATTCAATGTGTCGGGTAAGTTTAATGTATTGAAATCTCGGGTCGGGTAGCGAGTTTTCAACGGGAGGCTGTGTTGTTTTTTTTTTGTAAACTTAACACTCAGTTGCGTAGCAACGGGTTTACCCTAGTTATTTAAAATCCATGTTTGTTTGTTTGTTTGTATGTGTGTCACGCTAGGCTCTATATAAGATCGCAACGAAACGCTCAGAACCTCTTTTCATCATTCGGAACCAATTGGTTTATTCATCGTCACCCTCTTGATCGCAAGAATAAAACAAATCATCACGTACCCTTCAACCAGACATAAACTTACCTCAACCGACGCTTCCTCAACTCACCTTTAATATACCTCAATTATCCATGAGGTCAAGATAATTAAAATGTAGTTTAACAATTATGATCGGTTTATTCGAATTCTATCGAAATGTTTCATTCTCATAATTTATCACATTCAGAAACCACGAATTCTATCATCATCACCTACTCACATAGGAGCACCCAGAGATGTTCACAACATATTTTGAACTGGAAACATCATCGATCTCAACTGGAATTGTAGTTTTATTGTGCCGCTAACTGTTGTGGCCACGCGTGCTTCTGTTTTTTTAGGTTTAAATAAAAATTGTTTTTTTTTGTTTTCTTCCGCTTGACGGGTAGAATATATATATTTTAACGAATTTATAGAACGGATATATGTATGAACGAAGACGATAATAACAAGTGTTCAATTTCACGGGTGGCTCTTTTCTTTTCCACGGGTATTCTCACTGTAACTTGAACTAATCTTAGGACAACAGTTTGAACAAGTCAATGTGACATTACAGTCAAATGGGCTCATGTGAAAAACTTTTTTTTCAAGTGCGACATTGGATACGACAAGTTTAATGAACCGTTGGGTATGACGGACAAGACGGATAGTATTATTCTGTGTATCTTTTTTCATTATCAATTGTGATTGAATAGAATAATAAACGTATTCCAAAAGAGCAGCTAAACCAAGCTGAAACTTTTATCAATTTATTTGATTTCAACGGGTTAAAACTACATTATCTTAAGAATGTTTTGAATCTGATAACTTTATTCGATATTTAGAAACTTAATGAACGGGTTAATCTCCATGTCTTTGAATGTAAATAGGTTACTTCCATTATGTTTTTTCTACAGTTATTTATTCAACGACGGGTTTACATAATGTTTTTTAGGATAGTTGAATTTCGTAAACTCAACAAACAGTTGCGTAGCAACGGGTTTTACCCTAGTCTATCTAATATATTAAAATCCATGTCCGTCTGTCACGCTAAAATGAGTATAAATATCAGGAACCAAATGTTCAAAAGCTCTTTTTGCCATTTTTACGAAAGATTTTTATTCATCATCACCCTCTATCGACGAATTAGAATTTAATTTGTCATCAACACTCTCTCAGTCGCAAACCATACTGAACTCCTCAACGATACAACATAACATCAAAATCAATCATCGCGTACCCCTCATTTAAACGACCTTTTAGCAAATAAGAAAGCCATCTCAACCAGTAATTATGTAGGTCATAATTAACGGTGCGTGTCAAAATTCGGAACCAGAAGCTTATTGCAAAAAAATCACCCTCAACAATGAAAGTCATCAACACCACCTCACATGTCCCGTCAACTGAACTGCGACATGACTTGGGTTTTTAATGAACGGGTGTTAGATCTTCACCGGACGGGTGATAACAGTGAATCAATTTTTAGGATTTTTTATCAATTAACATAACTTGGATTATATTGGACGGGTTTGGGTTATGTTAACAGTACTGATTACGTTTTGTAAGTTTTGTAATTAACGGGTGTGAGAGAGTGCATCTCGACGGGACGGGTAATAACAAAATATATATTTTTGGGGTTTACTGAGACGGGTTGAGTTAACAAATAACACAAAACAATAGCTGTCGTGACTGAATTTGTTGAGAAGTAACGGGTATATTCACAACATTAAATTTGGTTGTTGACCACTCTAATTTCAGGTCATGTTACATCACAGATCAAATAAAAAGTTTGTTGGAATTCTTTACTTACGGGTAATACTCTCAGTTGTGCAGCAACGGGTTTGAAAACAAAAAATATATTTGTAGAAAATTTGTATTGTTAGTTAAATGCAGATAATTAAGCATCCGTTGCTTTGCAACGGGTTTACCCTAGTCTATATATAAATTAGACAATGTATGTGTGTCACGCTTTTTTAGTATAAAAGTAACAAAATAACTCTCTCAAACCCTTTCTTCATTTGATGGGAAACTTGGGAAAATCATCGTCACCCTCTTGCTGGCAAGAAGAACACAAATCATCACATACCCTTCAACCTGACCAACACTAACCTCAACCGTTGGTTAGGTCATGATAATTGAAATTCATTAACACTTTATTGAATCACTTAAAATTTTAAGTAACCAAATAACTCTCTCAAACCCTTTCTACATTTGATGGGAAAATTGGAAAAATCATCGTCAGCCTCTTGATGGCAGGAAGAACACAAATCATCACATACCCTTCAAACTGACCACCACTAACCTCAACCGGTGGTTAGGTCATGATAATTGCAATTCATTATCACTTTATTGAATCACTTAAAGTTTATTTCCATCAAAGATGGCAGTGATCATCCCCTAAAGTGACGGAACTCAACAACCAAAAAACTTCCAAGTAAACTTTTGTGAAAAACTTAATTTCAATTCAAGTGAGTACATTTTGGATTCGACATAACCAATGAACTGGTGGTATGACGGGCAAGACGGGTAATATTATTCTGCATATTTTTCTCATTATCAGTTGTGTTTGAGTAATATAAAGAAATTATGCCAGCAAAGCAGTTAAATCAAGCTGAAATTTTCATCAAATCGTTTGATTTCAACGGGTTAAAAAAACCAAATCTTACGAATGTTTTGAATCTTTAAACTTTTTTGAACTTTAGAAACTTTATAAATGGAATGAATGTCTTAGAATGTAAATAGGTTACTCCCATTATGTTTGTATTACAGTTATTCAATTAACCGACGGGTTTACACAATGTTTTTTTAGGATAGTTGATTTTTGGTAACATAAGAAACAGTTGCGTAGCAACGGGTTTACCCTAGTGACCTCCAAAAAGTCGTCGATTCACAGTCCGAATGTTATAAATTGCCTTCCAACCCCCTCCTATGACCCTCAAAAAGTCGTCGATTCACAGTCCGAATGTCATAAATTGCCTACCAACCCCCTCCTATGACCCCCCAAAAGTCGTCGATTCACAGTCCGAATGTCATAAATTGCCTACCGACCCCCTCCTATGACCCACAAATGTTCGTCGAATCACAGTCCGTTTTTTCAGAGTCCGTCGATTCACAGTCCGAAAATATATAGGGCGTCGATTCAGAGTCCGTCGATTCACAGTCCGTCGATTCACAGTCCGTCGATTCACATCCCCCCCCCCCCCCGGACGCTGAATCGACCCGCAAGGTGTGTGAATGAGCACACTTTTTCCTGACAACATCAATATGAAATTAGCGAAAAGGTTATGAGATTTTTATACAATGAACCCCAAATGACATCGAATTCTTTATTCGGAGCCTCCAGTTATCCTATGATGTAACCAGAAAGTATTGGACAGCTGATAGAAGCAAAACCAAAAAAATTTGAAATAACAATTTTTTGAAAACGATGACCCTTTCAACGTGTATGAAGTCATTTTAATAACACGGTTACAATGTCATAAATGCAGTTTCTTGTGTTGAATGTGTTGCCAACACAACAATGAATGAGTTTAAGTAGTCGTTAAAATAAATCTGTGCATAAATCGTTCAATAAAATAAGTCTATGGAAGTTTGACATTAATTATTTGCAGTTAATATAGCCGAATTCTCAACTTTCATCTGCACTTTCAGATGTTGAAAAATTATCAAATTAACCACTGTTATAGCTCAAAATGATGCTAAAAAGTGGGGAAAAATACTGTTAAGGGTTTGAAAGACCATCGTCCACCATGAATTTTTTTGCATGACTGTAAATAAAAAAACTACCATTTTTTCGAAAAAAAATCGGAAAATCGAATTTTTCGTTGTAAAAGAAGACGATGGAGGGGGGTAGCACAAGTAGGTTGTAAAGGCAATGTATTGAAGTAACTCATGGACTACGTTTCATGTTTTGAACAGCTCTACTTAAGATGTGAAATCGACTTGAATATAACCATCTGGATAAGCGATCAAAACGGGAAACTCCACGAAGTCTCTATATAGGATCTTTGGTTAATTATTGCGTTTTAGAGCCCAAAATAATTGCAATAAACAAAAAAAAAACTTTTTAATGTAGACATTTGAACAATAGAACAGCTGACAGAAGCAAAACTAAAAAATGTGAAACAACCATTTTTCTGAAAACGATGACCCTTTCAACGGGTATCAAGTCATTTTAATAACACAGTAACAATGTCATAATTGCAGTTTCTTGTGTTGAATGTGTTGCCAACACAACAATAAATAAGTTTAAACAGTCGTTAAACTAAATCTGTGCATTAATCGTTCAATAAAAGAAGTCTATGGAAGTTTGACATTAATTATTTGCAGTTAATATAGCCGAGTTCTCAACTTTCATTTGCACTTTCAGATGTTGAAAAATTATCAAATTAACCACTGTTATAGCTCAAAATGATGATAAAAATTGGGAAGAAATACTGTTAAGGTTTTGAAAGACCATCGTCCACAATGAATTTTTTTCACGACTGTAAATTAAAAAAAACACCACTTTTTCGAAAAAAAATCGGAAAATCGATTTTTTCGTTGTAAAAGAAGACGATGGAGGGGGGGGTAGCACAAGTGGGTTCTAAAGGCAATGTATTGAGGTAACTCATGGACTACGTGTCATATTCTGAATAGCTCTACTTAAGATGGGAAATCGACTTGAATATAACCACCTGGAAAGACGACCAACCAAGAGACTTCATTGAAAATCTATAAAAAATATTCAGTCGATTACCACGTTTGAGTGCTCAAAATGACCGCAACAAAACATAGAACAAGCTTGTAAATTTTCAGAGCAGTATCTCTTTGCCATCTTTTGTTATCGCCGTTCAAAGACAAAAAAAGACAATTTTTTTCAGATTGTCAAAATTACCATTTTTGAAATTTAAAAGTCCTCGTTCTCGGTAATGAAACATCTTTGAGCCTTAATACTATGGTCGATTACTACCTACCATATAGTGGTTCTAAAACCGCTAACAGCTCAATTTTTTTTTCGTCGACGCCTACCCCCATACAAACCGTAGGTTTTCTCAGGCAAGCCGATTTAAGCGAAAGATCATCGACAAGCTTCCAAATGCTATCACATTTTCAGTTTTAATAGTATAAAATCAGTAAAAATGAAGAAAATTAAAGGTTGACAGAACTAACATATATTCAAATATGTCATTGGGAAAGTATTTTGGTCATTGACACCACTGCACGGAAACTTTGAAAATTGAATAAAGCACACGCTGTGTGTTAATCAGTAGTACAAGGTTTAGAGACTAAACTTGGAAGCTCCCGTTTTAGACTATTCCGTTAGTGATGCATTGTATAATTCATAATAATTATTGAGCTTACCGACGTTCCGTGGCTTACTGAAAAGCGTATGTGCTACGGCTCACTAGCGGACGAGAAGGGGTGGGAAAAGTGGAATTCCCCCTCTTTGGCGGTTTCAAAATATTCAGTTTGTTCCTTTAGGTGTAGGTAAAATGATCTGAAAACTGCCGATTCCCCTCTCTTTGACGAAATTCCCCTCCCTCTGGGAATTTAGCTCGAAGTGTGCGACTGCGTGCAGTCCATCGCAGAATGAGTCATCTTTAGTATTATACCGGGTTTCTTCTATAGAGAAAAGTGGAGAATTCAGATTTTAGTTTTGATGTGATGATTTCTGAATTTTCAGAATTCTGAATTTTCAGAAATTCTACCCCTAAAGACTAACAGCTAGATATTAATTTTTACCGCCACCCTAATACCAGAGCGAAGTTGTGTTATACACGTACTCATGCATGTCTACTGACAGTATCAATGCGTAGTGCAATACAGTAAATCCAAGCTGATACTGTCAGCAGACATAAATATGCACAAATTTGTTCAAATATAAAGTTTGAAAATTTATAAAATTGCGATAAAGGCGACAAAAACTGTAGTAAAAGACGTGTTTACGATACAGTAAATGCAAGTTGATACTGTCACAGTCATACTGCTCAATAGTTATTATGAATTATACAATGCATCACTAACGTAATAGTCTAAAACGGGAGCTTCCAAGTTTAGTCTCTAAACCTTGTACCTTCAAAAATCCCAAGGCTGTAAGCAGCCACAATCCGAAGACTGGGCGCTCGATGTTTACCTCAAGTTTCAATGGGTAAAAACCGACAATGACAGCGAACTTGACGTTTAAGAGGAGCGCACGAAACATGAGCTAAGCGTCTTGTGTGGCTATGACTGTTGCGCGTGCCGTTTTGACTGTTATAAGTTGAGAAATTGATATGTTCATGTAAGTCTGCTGACAGTATCAACTTGAATTTACTGTATAAGTCACCGACCTTCTAAAGACTAACAGCCAGATATTTACGTAAATTAAAAAATATTTAACTAATTTTTGAATGATTGAGCAAATGAGTAAGTGAATGAATGGTGAGTGAGTGTGAGAGAATAAGTGTTTGAGTGACTTAGTGGGGTACTTTGTGAGTGAGTGAGTAATTGACTGAGTGAGACAGTGAGTGAGTGGAAGAGTGAGTGAGAGAGAGAGAGACAGAGAGAGAGAGAGAGAGAGAGAGAGAGAGTGAGTGGGTGAGTGAGTGAATGAGTGAGAGAGTGAGTGAGTGAGTGAGTGCATGGGTGAGTGAGTGAGTGAGTGAGTGAGTGATCGAGTGAGTGAGCGAATGAGTGAGTAAGTGAGTGAATGAGTGACTGAGTGATTGAATGAATGAGCAAATGAGTGAGTGAATGAATGGTGAGTGAGTGTCAGTGAATAAGTGATTGAGTGACTTAGTGGGGTACTTTGTGAGTGAGTGAGTGATTGACTGAGTGAGACAGTGAGTGAGTGAGTGAGTGGAAGAGTGAGTGAGAGAGAGAGAGACAGAGAGAGAGAGAGAGAGAGAGAGAGAGAGTGAGTGGGTGAGTGAGTGAATGAGTGAGAGAGTGAGTGAGTGAGTGAGTGCATGGGTGAGTGAGTGAGTGAGTGAGTGAGTGATCGAGTGAGTGAGCGAATGAGTGAGTAAGTGAGTGAATGAGTGACTGAGTGATTGAATGAATGAGCAAATGAGTGAGTGAATGAATGGTGAGTGAGTGTCAGTGAATAAGTGATTGAGTGACTTAGTGGGGTACTTTGTGAGTGAGTGAGTGATTGACTGAGTGAGACAGTGAGTGAGTGAGTGAGTGAGTGAGTGAGTGAGTGAGTGAGTGAGTGAGTGAGTGAGTGAGTGAGTGATTGACTGAGTGAGACAGTGAGTGAGTGGTTGAGTGAGTGAGTGAGAGAGTGAGTGAGTGAGTGAGTGAGTGAGTGAGTGAGTGAGTGAGTGAGTGAGTGAGTGAAAGAGTGAGTGAGTGAGTGAGTGAGTGAGTGAGTGAGTGAGTGAGTGAGTGAGTGAGAGAGTGAGTGAGTGAGTGAGTGAGTGAGTGAGTGAGTGAGTGAGTGAGTGAGTGAGTGAGTGAGTGAGTGAGTGAGTGAGTGAGTGAGTGAGTGAGTCAGTGAGTGAGTGAGTGAGTAAGTGAGTAAAATCTGGGCTAAGGGACAACGTAACTGGCTAAGGGGACACACATTTCTTCTAAGGGAAACCAAATCTGGGCTAAGGGACAACGTAACTGGCTATGGGACACACATTTCTTCTAAGGGAAATTAAATCTGGGCTAAGGGACAACGTAACTGGCTAAGGGAACACACATTTCTTCTAAGGGAAACCAAATCTGGGCTAAGGGACAACGTAACTGGCTATGGGACACACATTTCTTCTAAGGGAAACCAAATCTGGGCTAAGGGACAACGTAACTGGCTATGGGACACACATTTCTTCTAAGGGAAATTAAATCTGGGCTAAGGGACAACGTAACTGGCTAAGGGAACACACATTTCTTCTAAGGGAAACCAAATCTGGGCTAAGGGACAACGTAACTGGCTATGGGACACACATTTCTTCTAAGGGAAACCAAATCTGGGCTAAGGGACAACGTAACTGGCTATGGGACACACATTTCTTCTAAGGGAAACCAAATCTTGGCTAAGGGACAACGTAACTGGCTAAGGGACAACCGACGAAAACAGCGAACATCACGTTTAAATGGAATGCGCGAAACATGAGCTATGCGTCTTGTGTAGCTATGACTGTTGCGCGTGCAATTTCGACTTTTCTAAATTTTCAAACTTTATACAGGTACATATGTGTGTCTGCTGATAGTATCAGCTTGAATTTACTGTATTGCACTACGCATTACGTGAAGTCACCAACCTTCCGAAGACTAAAAACTGGATATTAAGGTAAATTATTACCAATTCGAATAATATTATAGGCGCCACCCTGTTACCAGAGCGGCTTTTCAAAAATCCCAAGGCTGTAAGCAGCCACAATCCGAAGACTGGGCGCTCGATGTTTACGTCAAGTTTCAATGGGTAAAAACCGACGATGACAGTGAACTTGACGTTTAAGAGGAGCGCACGAAACATGAGCTAAGCGTCTTGTGGGGCTATGACTGTTGCGCGTGCACTTTTAAAATTCATAAACTTATGCACTTGCAAAAATGATCACGTACATTTGTGTGTCTACTGTCAGTATCAGCTTGAATTTTGTATTTTACCATGCATTACGTGAAGTCACAGAACCTCTGAAGACTGAATAATGCTCTAGGAACTAATTTTTGTCGGCGCCACCCTGTTACCAGAGCGGCTTTTCAAAAATCCCACGGCTGTAAGCAGCAACAATCCGAAGACTGGGCGCTCGATGTTTACCTTAAGTTTCAATGGGTAAAAGCCGACGATAACAGCGAACATCACGTTCAAATGGAATGCGCAAAACATGAGCTATGCGTCTTGTGTAGCTATCACTGTTGCGCGTGCAATTTCGACTTTTCAAAATTTTCAAACTTTATACAGGTACATATCTGTGTCTGCTAATAGTATCAGCTTGAATTTACTGTATTGCACTACGCATTACGTGAAGTCACCAACCTTACGAAGACTAACAACTGGATATTAAGGTAATTTAATACGAATTCGAACAACTTTATAGGCGCCACCCTGTTACCAGAGCGGCTTTTCAAAAATCCAAGGCTGTAAGCAGCCACAATCCGAAGACTGGGCGCTCGATGTTTACCTCAAGTTTTAATGGGTAAAAACCGACGATGACAGCGAGCATCGCGTTCAATAGGAGCGCACGAAGCATGAGCTATACGTCGAGTGTGGCTATGACTGTTGCGCGTGCCGTTTTGACTTTTATAAGTTGCGAAATTGATATTCCAATACATGTAAGTCTGCTGACAGTATCAACTTGAATTTACTATATTGTACTACGCATTAGGTGAAGTCACCGACCTTCTAAAGACTAAAAGCTAAATATTAACGTAAATTAGTAAAACTTATAACTATTTTTTAAGCGCCATCCTGTTACCAGAGCCAACTTGTGACTTACATGTACTCATTTAAGTCTGCTGACAGTACCAACTTGGGTTTACTGAATCGTAATTACGTCTTTTACTACATTTTATCGCCTTTGGATACCCCGACGGCTTTATCGAAAAATCTTCTTCGCCACTGGCGTTAACCAGAGCGGACAAGGAAATTACCTTGTGTTTGTATGGGAAAAATCCAACGAAATGGACGTTCGTTGGCTAACTGATGCGTGCACGAAACGTGATCTATGCGTCTTGTGTAGCTATGACTTTGCCGCGCGCAATTTCGACCTTTTAAAATTTCCAAACTTTACACAGGTACATTTTTGTGTCTGCTAACAGTATCAGCCTGAATTTACTGTATTACGCATTACGTGAAGTCACCAACATTCCGAAGACTAACAACTGGATATAACGGTAATTTAGTACCAATTGGAACAATTTTCATAGGCGCCACTCTGTTACCAGAGCGGCTTTTCAAAAATCCCAAGGCTGTAAGCAGCCACAATCCGAAGACTGGGCGCTCGATGTTTACCTCAAGTTTCAATGGGTAAAAACCGACGTTGACAGCGAGCATCACGTTCAAGACGAGCGCACGAAACATGAGCTATGCGTCTTGTATGGCTGTACTGTTGCGCGTGCACTTTTGAATTTTATTAGTTGCAAAAATAATCACGTACTCGTGAAAAAGTATGAGACAAGAAAGTTTTATTCTTAGTCTTAGATAGTCTGATCGTGAAAAAGCAGGAAACAAGATTATCGATGAATCACGAAAAAGCTTGTACTTGATTAAATCAAGAATCAAACCAAATTACACGAAGCATATCTGGGACTTTTAACGAGTGGCGTGGTAATCATTAGAAATAAAATTTATTATTAATGAAAATGCTCTAATCCAGTAAAACATATCTTACAAAAAATTCATGTTTTTCTATATAAAAGTTAAATAAAAAAGGTCGTGGCAGACTGGCCACACAAACAGAAGAAAATATATCTAAGCTCAGAACTAGCTAGACGAAATACAGAGGACTTAGTTTTTACCCAAAAGTCCCAAATATTTTTCGCGTAATTTGGTTTGATTCTTGATTTAATCAAGTACACGCTTTTTCGTGATTTATCGCTAATCTTGTCTCATACTTTTTCACGATTGGACTTGCCAGGATCGAACCATATTCGTTACTCCCCATGCCTTCAGGGCATTTTTAGTTGCTTGTCTTTTACTTTTTTATGTGTGAACAAATCACTTATAGATTATGTGAAAATGTCTCAGATCTTTGATAAATGTGAATTTTCAAACATTGAATTACAGAAAAAATTTTGAGATCAAGAATCGTTCGCGAGCCCTTTAAATTTTTTCTTATAGAAGAAGTCATTACATAATTGACAGAATGATGTAAAAAACCTGAATTAGTGATAATGTGAATTAAAAGCTGCCTTACGTTATCTTAAATAGACCGTTGAGGTTCTAGAGCAGTATGTAACATCAAAAATGAAACAATTTAACATTTTCATTGATATTGATTTTTAGTGGTATTGAACTCAGAACCACCTGTTTCCAACTATCCACTTGACTACCTTAACCAAAAAATACTATTTAAATGGGACTATCATCAAACATAATTTCCAATCATAAATGTATGATTACATCTAGTGTGAAAGTAAGTTCAAAACTTGACTATTATTTGGTTAACACCGAGTTGTACTTACAGCTGACGTTAAGTACCATGTGAAATTTCTTCACTTTAAGACTACTTAAAATACAGTTTTGATGTGTTTTAATGATATTGGTATATGTATATAAATGACAAAAAAATTAACTTTGAAAAAAAAATTTGGTCAGTTTTTTTTCTTTTTTGCTGTTTTTGACAGACTATAAAAAATTATTTGAAGGTCCTGATAAAGTTTTAAAACCATAATTTATTTGAAATTTATTCCCTCTAAACATTCTGTTATTGTTGCTTTTAAGTGAAAGATAATCAATCAAGCTTTCAGTTTCTATCACATGTTTAGTGTTTAATATTATTTGATTTTTCTGAATTTTCAGAATTCTGAATTTTCAGAAAATTCTGAATTTTCAGAATCTGAATTTTCAGAAATTCTACTCCTAAAGACTAACAGCTAGATATTAAAAATTATAACTCGATTGTAAATAATAATAAATTGATGAATGTAATATAATAAATTGATGGTGATGTTTCATGTTTAGGAACGAATTTTTTAAATGTCTTGCTGATTGAAAAGGTGTGCCAGATCCTATTCTTTATCCTTGTCAATTTTTATCACCGTACTTGAATGTCACTGCTTGATTGTCAGGAGTCCAGATTTGATCCAATGGCAGATTCACGGATGAAATGCCATCAAAATATTCTGGATCCCAAGTTTGATATTCGTTCTTCCATGTCTGTGCGTTTTCAGTTTAACAGGGTGAAACAAAACGAACGACTTTTTTAATTTTCTTGCTGATTGAAAAGACGCGCCAGACCCTATTCTAGAATCTAAAATTTTTTTTCACCATATACCCCTTATAATCAGAAAAACTCAATCTTAGGATGTGAATGGCAACAGTTTTACAAGACATAACCCGCTGCACCGACTGTGTGTGAAGGGTAACAGTTTTATTATTCAAATGTAAGACATCAAGAATCACGGTGTTACTGATACAGTACATGTGTACATGTGCCAGGTATTGGCAAATCCAATCATAAATTATCCTTATTCTGTTTATTTACTTTGAGTCCGTTAAACTAACATCATGTTACGAAACATAAGACTCGAATAAACTATGCAGTTTTATCGATTTGGTGGAGCTGAACGAACTATGCAGTTTTATCGATAAAATCAAATAAATATAGAATATTGAGTATGTAAGGTTTATTCAGGTCAAGTCAATCATTGGTTACGAAGTGTGAGTGAAAAAATATTTGCACAAACGTTCCTTCAAACAAGAAACTTGAAATAAACTATAAGTTTATATTAAATTTCACAGGAAACAAAACCCAGTGAACAAAAAGTTGGTTACGGTTTATCCCAAAACCATAACCACATCGGCTTCGTAGCACGCACATCTCTGGTGCACAGTCGAAACGCTTATGTTCTTGGCCTTCAAGATTCAATCACTACTCACTTACTCACTCACTCACTCACTCAATCACTCACTCACTCACTCACTCATTCACTCACTC
>CAXIWR010000154.1:0-44733 GCA_964036265.1 Daptonema setosum | reverse complement strand
AGTCGCGTTCGGCATTCAATTATACAATGTTTGGTTTTCCGTTGCTGTTCGGCACAATCGCGCATGGTTTGTGACTGGAACGAGTGAGTGAGTGAGTGAGTGAGTGAGTGAGTGAGTGAGTGAGTGAGTGAGTGAGTGAGTGAGTGAGTGAGTGAGTGAGTGAGTGAGTGAGTGAGTGAGTGAGTGAGTGAGTGAGTGAGTGAGTGAGTGAGTGAGTGAGTGAGTGAGTGAGTGAGTGAGTGAGTGAGTGAGTCAGTTAGTGGGTGAGTGAGTGAGTGAGTTAGTGAGTGAGTGAGTGAGTGAGTGAGTGAGTGAGTGAGTGAGTGAGTGAGTGAGAGAGTGAGTGAGTGAGTGAGTGAGTGAGTGAGTGAGTGAGTGAGTGAGTGAGTGAGTGAGTGAGTGAGTGAGTGAGTGAGTGAGTGAGTGAGTGAGTGAGTGAGTGAGTGAATTTGATGACAAACCATTGTTGCTTCCACAAATAGTAAAACAACCAAAGTGACGTATGCTGCTTTATCCATTGTTTCCATTAGTATTTTCACTATAAAGGCTTCTTCGAAGAAACCAGTTCATATATAAATTACAACCTGAGTAAGTCGAATACGTAGAAATTGACCTGATAGTGTCCTTTAAGATTGTTCGAATAAAGTTATTTCTTATTTTATAATTGTTTATTAATTTTGTTATATTATTATTGTCTTATTACAGAAAAAGAAATCACTAAATCGAGATTTTGCCGAGAAGTCGTTCAATTGACGAAAGATATACTCCGACAAATCTTCTAAAACCAGCTAAATGTCTATGTATTCAATAACCATGTACATGAATCTTTATACAAAATCTTTTTGAAACCAGTAATATAGTTACGACTGGAAAATTCAACATCAATGAAATAAATTCGTGTCATCACTTTACATTAGCTGCATTAGTGTAACACTACCTGACACGGCCGGCGAGAGTTTTTTCTAAATGTAAATGATTTATCACGTTTTTAATTCAGCGTACTTTTTTCACAACAAATTAATTATCAACGTATTTACATACATACGTATGTATGTACATAGGTTGCTTAGTCATCAAGAACATGAAAATAGTTTGCTTAGTTTTTCAAGGTAATCACTATTAACCTGTCATTGAAGACAAAGATTTGGAGACAAAGAATCAAATTGACGTTTTTTTTACTTTATTTCCGGAAAAGAAGATTAGTGAAAGACTAGACAAACAGATCACAGAGATGTGCATATTTATTAGAGAATTGAAGTTTGAAAAAAACTAAGAATAAAGCGTTTAATAACAAACTGTATAACAGTAACATCGTATTTTGTTGAAAAAATATCACTGCTCCGACCTTTTTTGCAAACTTTTCTACAAAATTAAAATATGAATTCAATACATATTCAATCACTCAATTTGCATAATCAAAAGCTGTTTCATAAAAAAGTTGAATTATTTAATTGTTATTTCGATCTTTATTTTTTTATTTTTTTCACATTAAAAAGCCATCAGATCTTATTGAGCTCCTCCGGGGTCATGAGACTATTTAACGTTTGGTTTTGGATACGTCAGTCGGGGTCGGGGAGCCGGTGTCGAAGTGGGGCTGCAAGCGTCAGTCAGTCATTAAGTCAGTCAGTCAGTCAGTCAGTCAGTCAGTCAGTCAGTCAGTAAGTCAGTTAGTCAGTCAGTCAGTCAGTCAGTCAGTCATTCAGTCAGTCAGTCAGTTAGTCAGTCAGTCAGTCAGGCAGTCAGTTCGTCAGTCAGTCAGTCAGTCAGTCAGTTAGTCAGTCAGTCAGTCAGTCAGTCAGTCAGTCAGTCAGTCAGTCAGTCAGTCAGTCAGTCAGTCAGTCTGTCAGTCAGTCAGTCAGTCATTCATTCAGTCAGTCAGTCAGTCAGTCAGTCAGTCAGTCAGCCAGTCAGTCAGTCAGTCAGTCAGTCAGTCAGTCAGTCAGTCAGTCAGTCAGTCAGTCAGTCAGTCAGTCAGTCAGTCAGTCAGTCAGTCAGTCACCCACTTTGCAGGTCGGGTGGTGCTGGTGGGTTTCTTCTTCTTGGGTTTCGAGTCACCTCCACAGTATCTGACTTCAGCATCGCAGACTCCAGCGACGATTTTCAGGTTGACACAACGACACCCAGCCTGATAGCAGCCCAACTCCACGTCGGCAGGTGCTCTGCATGAGTGAGTGAGTGAGTGAGTGAGTGAGTAAGTGAGTGAGCGAGTGAGTGAGAGAGTGAGTGAGTGAGTGAGTGAGTGAGTGAGTGAGTGAGTGAGTGAGTGAGTGAGTGAGTGAGTGAGTGAGTGAGTGAGTGAGTGAGTGAGTGAGTGAGTGAGTGAGTGAGTGAGTGAGTGAGTGAGTGAGTGAGTATGAGTGAGTGAGTGAGTGAGTGAGTGAGTGAGTGAGTGAGTGAGTGAGTGAGTGAGTGAGTGAGTGAGTGAAGTGAGTGAGTGAGTGAGTGAGTGAGTGAGTGAGTGAGTGAGTGAGTGAGTGAGTGAGTGAGTGAGTGAGTGAGTGAGTGAGTGAGTGAGTGAGTGAGTGAATGAGTGAGTGAGTGAGCGAGTGAGTGAGTGAGTGAGTGAGTGGAGTGAGTGAGTCAGTGAGTGATGTTGATACACACATAAATACGTAAACAAGAAACGAAAATGCCAAACGGCAATAAGTGAGTACATATGATTGGTCAAAAATGGCATCTATAGATAGAAAAGGTGAAAACAAGGAATTTAAGACATATAGTTTAACTGTAAGTAACCTTAAAAACATTGAGCTTGCAGAGTAATTTGTACTCAACTCAATTGGTCAATCATATCAGGCTGCGATTTTTTTTCTATCAAAATTTTAGAGAATATTGTCACAGTTACTATAAACAAAATATTAGCACGGACAGTTATGGGGTTCCAGGAATTGTTATTTTTAGTACATAATAACTGTTGCGTATAAGGCGACCATGAATACAGTTTGTTCGTGGAAATCAACTGATCAAAGTAATTTGTAAAGCTTATATATACACTAAACAAAATTCTGTGCGCCGTTGACCACGAACAAACGTTCAAATTGGCGGAGTGGTAAAAAAACTACCGGAAAAAGTTGTTGGGAAATTTTAATTTTTATTGTATAGATTTTGTTTCGCTGATATTTTCATGTAATTTTCATGAAAATACGTTTGTTTTTTGTTATGTTAAAATAATTTTTAACAATTTTATTAAACTTTGAAAATTGTTTTATTTTCAAAAATCAATATATTTCCACGAAAGAAAACATGAAAAAAATCTGCAAAATAATATCCATAAAATAAAAATGAAAATTCGCGGAAAAAAAATTTTTTCGGTATTTTTTTCCACCCCGCCAATTTGAATGTTTGTTCGTGGTCAACGGCACACAAAATTTTGTTTGGTGTTATTTTATCTGCAGTAATTGGTAGTGTTATTTAACTATATAATGATGTGCTATTGACTTTGTTTGCTAGAGTGTTTGTTCGAGTCCAATCCTAAAATTTGTTTGGTAGTAACTGAGACAATATTCTCTAAAAGTTTGATAGAAAAAAAATCGCAGCCTGATATGATTGACCAATTGAGTTGAGTACAAATTACTCTGCAAGCTCAATGTTTTTAAGGTTACTTACAGTTAAACTATATGTCTTAAATTCCTTGTTTTCACCTTTTCTATCTATAGATGCCATTTTTGACCAATCATATGTACTCACTTATTGCCGTTTGGCATTTTCGTTTCTTGTATACAACTTTTCTATACATAAGTCAATAAATCATCTTTTCTATAGATATTTTCCTTAATTTCGATTCACCCCGTATGATGAATTTTCGATCACCCTGTTTTGAAATTTTGAGTGAATATTTTTTGGTTTCCTTCACATTCACTCAGTTTTAAAATTTCGATTCACCCTGCATAATGAATTTTACGGTAACGCTGTAATGGTTTTTGGGACATCAACTACAAATGCTGTAGTAACCGTAAAATAAAATTTCGTATCACCCTGTATTGAAATTTCGAGTCAACCTGTAATGAAATTTTTGCCAAAGACAATTTCAACCAAACTGTAATGACGTTTGGGTCAACAAATGTAAATAAAAATCTATATCACTCGTTTTGAAATTTCGATTCACCCTGCATAATGAATTTTCGGTCACCCTGTAATGAAATTTTGGACAAATAATTTTCAGTAACCCTGTAATGGTTTTTGGGACATCAACTACAAATGCTGTAGTAACCGTAAAATGAAATTTCATATCACCCTGTATTGGAATTTCGAGTCACCCTGTATTGAAATTTTCGCCAAGGAGAATTTCAACCACCCTGTAATGACTTTTGGGTCAACAATTGTAAGTAAAAAATCCTTATAACTGAGTTTTGAAATTTCGATTCATCCTGTATGATGAATTTTCGATCACCCTGTAATGAAATTTTCGAGTGAAGATTTTTCGGTTTTGCGTTACCAATGGTAAGTGCTAACGTAAAAATCTATATCACTCGTTTTGAAGTTTCGATTCACCCTGCATATTTAATTTTAGATCACCCTGTAATAAAATTCTGATCGCAGATTTTTCGGTTACCCTGTAAAGATTTTTGGGACATCAACTTTAAATGCTGTACCGTAAAATGAAGTTTTCATATCACCCTGTATTGGAATTTTGACTCACCCTGTATTGAAATTTTTGCCAAAGACAATTTCAACCACCCTGTAATGAATTTTCGGTTACCCTGTAATGAAATTTCGAATAGAGATTTAACCGTAACCCTGTTATGATTTTTGGGACATCAACTACAAATGTTGTAGTAACCGTAAAATGAAATTTCATATCACCTTGTATTGGAATTTCGAGTCACCCTGTAATGAAATTTTTGCCAAAGACAATTTCAACCACCCTGTAATGAATTTTCGGTTACCCTGTAATGAAATTTCGAATAGAGATTTAACCGTAACCCTGTTATGATTTTTGGGACATCAACTACAAATGTTGTAGTAACCGTAAAATGAAATTTCATAATTGTAAGTAAAAAAACCTTATAACTGAGTTTTGAAATTTCGATTCACCCTGTATGATGAATTTTCGATCACCCTGTAATGAAATTTTCGAGTGAAGATTTTTCGGTTTTGGGTTACCAATGGTAAGTGCTAACGTGAAAATCTACATCACTCGTTTTGAAATTTCGATTCACCCTGCATAATTAATTTTCGGTCATCCTGTAATGAAATTTTGAATAGTAATTTTTCGGTTACCCTGTAATGATTTTTGGGACATCAACTTTAAATGCTGTACCGTAAAATGAAATTTTCATATCACCCTGTATTGGAATTTCGAGTCACCCTGTAATGAAATTTTTTTCAAAGACAATTTCAACCACCCTGTAATGCATTTTCAATCACCCTGTAACGAAATTTTGGATAGAGATTTTACGGTAACCCTGTGATGGTTTTTGGGACATCAACTACAAATGCTGTAGTAACCGTGAAATGAAATTTCATATCACGTTGTATAAAGAATTTTCAGTCACCCTGTAATGAAATTTTTGCCAAAGACAATTTCAACCACCCTGTAATGACTTTTGGGTTAACAATTGTAAGTAAAAAATTCAATATTACTCGTTTTGAAATTTCGATTCATCCTGCATAATGAATTTTCGGTCACCCTGTAACGAAATTTTGATTAGAGATTTAACGATAACCCTGTAATGATTTTTGGGACATCAACTACAAATGCTGTAACCGTAAAATAAAATTTCATATCACGTTGTATTGGAGAATTTCATGTCACTCTGTAATGAAATTTTCGCCAAAGACAATTTCAAGCACCCTGTAATGACTTTTGGGTCAGCAATTGTAAGTGGAAAAAATCCTTATCACTCAGTTATTGAGTTTCGATTCACCCTGTATCATGAATTTTCGATCACCCTGTAATGAAATTTTGAATAGAAATTTTTACGGTAACCCTGTAATGGTTTTTGGGACATCAACTACAACTGTTTTAGTAACCGTAAAATGAAATTTCATATCACCCTGTATTGTGATTTCGAATCCCCCTGTATAAAGAATTTTCGGTCACCCTGCAATGAAAGAACATTAATTAAAGCCTCAATGTGCCACTTAAGTATCCATTATATTGTTTGCGCCTTCGAACGTTAGCTCCATGATAAAACTTTCAGCGACCAGAACGTCAGCTTTACAAAAAAAACTTTCTTCCATTCAGTCTAACCAGATTTAAATGGAATGGAACCAAAATTTGAGCCACAAAATGTGCCATCACATATGTGCCATGGCACATCAAGATTCAGTATCTTGCTTGCGCCTTGATCCGTTATTTTCGCCAAAAAATCAGCTCGCTACTTTATGAGAGCCTATCAATTTTCATCACATTCCTTGGACCACGCGTGTGTGTATACAACAGTGGTAACACACTTCCTAACCGGGACGTTTTAAAAACAGTTATGGGTTTGTCCCACTTGGCGAAAAAAACAAAGTTGCTTGCGTTAAGGGTAGGCGTGCGCTTGCGCCGGTCCTTGCGCGTGTGCCGTTAATTAAAACAATTAGAAATTTTGGCTACCCCCAGGTTTTAAACTATGGAGAATTCAATGGTGCCAATGAAAAGTTTATAGGGTGATTATTTAGGGGTGAAATTAAACTTTCGGGCCCAATCATATATAGTAGTAGCGGTAGCTGATGATTCATGATGTACGATGATTCATAGTTCAGTCTTGGTTACGCTGGTTTGTTCACGTTTCAAAGTTATCAGGAGTTGTAAACAAGTGTCAATTTATTCAGTCGGATGATCAAATCAAGATGTAGAGAACATTCTTAAAAGTAATAAAACCACTCTCAATCATTTACTCATTCACTCACTCACTTGCACTGTAGAGCGCATCGACGGAATGATGCCTTTTGGAGGCACCTGCCAGGGGGTGGCTGACTCGGGGCATCTTCAGGTGTTAGACCAGCTTCTATCACACAGGCGTCTTGGCATGCCATGTAGCCCTGCAGTGAGTGAGTGAGTGAGTGAGTGAGTGAGTGAGGTGAGGTGAGGTGAGTGAGTGAGTGAGTTAGTCAATGAGTGAGTGAGTCAGTGAGTGAGTGAGGGAGTGAGTGAGTGAGTGAGTGAGTTTGTTTAGTGAGTGAGTGGGTGAATGAGTGAGTGAGTGAGTGAGTGAGTGAGTGAGTGAGTGAGTGAGTGAGTGAGTGAGTGAGTGAGTGAGTGAGTGAGTGAGTGAGTGAGTGAGTGAGTGAGTGAGTGAGTGAGTGAGTGAGTGAGTGAGTGAGTGAGTGAGTGAGTGAGTCAGTGAGTCAGTGAGTGAGTGAGGGAGTGAGTGAGTGAGTGAGTGAGTTTGTTTAGTGAGTGAGTGAGTGAATGAGTGAGTGAGTGAGTGAGTGAGTGAGTGAGTGAGTGAGAGAGTGAGTTACCTTTGGTGGCATCTCCCGTTTGCGTCTTGACTGGCTGAACTCCTGACTGTTGTACACGTTGGCATACTCGTCATAATCATCATGTTCCTTGTCCTCAACTTCACTGCTGGAGACGCTCGGCCAAGTGACCGGTGGTGGTGTCGAGGTAGTCGTTGGTTCCGGGCAGCTACAAAAAAGTTAATTTTTAATTAAAAAAGTTCTTTTTTGAGTGATAATGTTTAATTTAAAAAAAATCAAGTTCAAAATTTATGTTTAGTTTGAGAAAAGCAATATTGTTGTCGAACAAACACAGTAAAAAAAGTTATAGAAAAGAAGGCATCAGAAGAAGTATGTATCTAAAAAGCTTGCAAAGGTAAGATCGTGAGAAAAATCGTTAACAAAAATTTCAGGAAGCAAATATTCTAGCTTATTAAAAATTCTTGAACAAGAATGAGGAACGTACATTCAAGTTATAAATGTAAAATAAATCTAAATAAACAAACATCATAGCTTTACACTGGTTTACACACGCCTTTGTTATGCGCTGCTGTTCAGCACATTCTTGAATGGTGACCGCCTGCAATAGAACTTCTCTATAGAACTCCCCAAGATTTTCAACACAAAAAATTTCACATGTTTTTCAGCAAAAAATAAATAAAAAACCCAAGTAACTGTTTTCTCACCAACCGTAGCCACTGCGGTGCACACCGCCAAAACTACCGTAATCTTAGCCAGCATTCTTCAGATGTTCCTTGATCTTTTAATTCCACGTACCGTTCCAAACTACCGTAACACGGTATGGATATTATGGTAGGGAAACTGCCTAACACCGATGTCTGTCTGATCGTAACGTCGTGCAAACAGAATAATAGCGCGAATAGTAAATTGCGGCTACCTTTTATACCTGCCCCGTAACATTCCATAACACAACCCGCAACAAACATAGCGTAACATAACACGCAACACCCCGTAACACCGTCCGCAACAATAAAGTCAAAGTCGTTGCTCTTGTTCTTCATACGTCAAACTGAATCCAGATTTGTAACAGGTTCGTATTAACATTAATCCGAATAGATTACTTACGAATGGATTATGTCCACGCTCTTGTCATGTGGGTCCATGGGAAAGTGCGGGGGGGGGGGGGGGGGGTGAGGGGCGGGAGGTGAGGGGAGGGGTATGAGGAGGGGTGAGGAGGGGGTGAGGAGGGGGTGAGGGGGCGGAATGTAAGAGAGGGAGTTGAGTGAAGTGTGAGAATTTCTTTAGAAATTACCCAAGTTCTGAATTTTTTTTCTTCTTTAAATTTTTAAGTTGCTGAAGTTTTGAAGGTGATCTGAGGAATGATTTCGGTTGGTTCCAGTTCTAGCAAATGTGGAATGCGCGAGAGTAATGACGCATTGTTTAGTTGTTTCACGATCTTTTTCTTATCGAATTTCTAGTAAATGTTTTTGTCTACGCTCACACGAAATCATGTTTTTCGTCAGGTTATGTTGTTGTTGTTGTTGTTGTAGTTGTTGTTGTTGTTGTTGTTGTTGTTTGTTGTTGTTGTTGTTGTTGTTGTTGTTGTTGTTGTTGTTGTTGTTGTTGTTGTTGTTGTTGTTGTTGTTGTTGTTGTTGTTTTTTGTTTCTTCGGCGATTAGGTGTGGTTAACGTTGAAATGTTGGTAACGTAAGAATTCTCTTTCATATTCACAGTATTCGGAATTCTCTAAGGTGTAGGTAAAATGACCTGAAATCTCTAGAATTCCCCGCCCCCTCTTTGACGAATTTCTCCACCATTGGAGGTTTGACTCGTCAGCCAGTAGTCGATGCTATCAGATAATCAACAACTTGTAATTATGGTTTCTTCAACTTTTGTCACAAAAACAACTCTAGCACTCTGACCTGCTGGCTGATGGTCGTTAAATAATATGCCTTGAACATCCGATGGAGTGACTTGGAACTTGATTTCATGATATGCCTATGGCAAGCACCATTCGTGATTGGGACCCGGCGAAGTCGTGATCCGAGTGAGACAACCAACCAACAGCAAAAGAACAACTTGAACAAGAGAATTTTTTTATCAGATTACAATAATCAATAGTAAAAGCATTTTTTTCCGGGGGAATTTCAGGATACGTTATGCCGTTTACTGTATGTAGTTAGTATTTTCCGTAAGAACTCTCAACGTTTCAGTTTCGGTATATCTTATTTTCAAAATTGAGTTTTGCATAAAAAACAGAAACCGTCTAACTTATTATTGGTTGTTTCACAATTCATACAATTCCTGGTGACACGCTTAGTTTGTTAGATTGTTTATCATGATAAGTTCCCAGACGTGTCTCACCTTACTATCAAGATGTACCGTATTTTTTTCAACCGATCGAGAAAAAAACGTCAGCATGACATCACTTTTCTCACGCTAAACATCATCAGCGATTAGATTTGTTTCAGATATCGGTTTTCGAACCCCCATTTTGTATATTTCGATCGTAACATGATTTAATTAATCAAGTATTAGATTCTGTTATTCTTGATGTTGTTAAAAATTGCGGTAATTTTTGTAAAGTTTTTTTATAGTTGGTATGTTATTTCTTCAAACTATGTCGCATTTCCCAAAACGACTGAAAATGAAACATCTGAGAGAATGTGTTGTGAAATATGTTTTTGTTGTTGTGAATTTTCACGGAAAGTTTTGTCACGTTGTCTTTTGTTATGTTGTTATGTGAATGTGATACATGTTTTGGCACGTCGAATACATACAGTATATTGGGTTTTAAAAGTTGCTTTTATACTGGTGTTGACTTGACATGTTTTGGTAGCAAATACGCATTAATGGAACTAGCTGAATCATCGAATTACGCTACCAACCATCCGTTTGGCAAGAAATCAAATTCTCGGCAATTTCGTTTGCCAACAGGTAACTTGAAAATACTGGTTGATGTGTTGATAACATTGAGTTACATACATTACAGTAACCTGCTGTTTACTTGGGGTAAGAAGAATAACATTTTCTCTTGGCAACTCTTTTGATTTGAACGAAAGGTTTTTATGGTTTATTCAAAACAATTTTGAACAATTGTCGATCCACTGAAGGAACAATATGATGATGACCAGGGGTATGAGTTTTTTTAAAGTTACTAAAAAAGTTTATGTCGTACATTTTGAAGTCCCTTGCAGAAAAAATTTAATGTTTCTCAGAATTTCTTAACAGCATAAGAACGTAACATAGGGAAAACATCTTGTGAAAAATCTTAACAATATATAATATATTTACGACAGTATAAAAACTATATTTGATGAATGTATTCTAGGTGTGTCCTAATGAATGAATGATCGATTCATATCATCCTGAACACTAATCCGGCTAGATCAAGCAAGACCCAGCGAACGAGTAAACCAAGCATTGAATTATTCAAAGACTTTGTTTTTTTTTCTATATGTAGTTTTTGTGGGTTGGCATCGAGTGCAATGGAAAAGCGGCTCAACCGAACCTGACTGTAATTTACGTGGATGATTAATTTCCGAAAGACATACGTGTCCATTAGCATAGTTTTTTTTTATAAAAAAAAGAGACCTCGACCATAATTTTTACCAGTTTTTATAAAACTCATAAATACAGTATGTGTTTCAGATACTGTATACTGTGTGCGTCCTAATGAATGAGTGATTGAGATCATATAATCATATAATCATATAATCATATAATCATACAATCATATAATCATATAATCATATATGTAATCATATAATCATACAATCATATAATCATATAATCATATAATCCTGAACGCTGACCCGGCTAGTTCAAGATTCATAAAACGAATACACCAAACATAGAGTTATTGAAAAAAAAAATCATAGTTTTTGTGGGTTCATGAGCAAAGCAAAAGGTCCAACTTTAATGACTGTAATTTATGGGGATGATCAGTGTAGTATCTCAAATGTCATCATTTATCAATTTTGTCATAAATAACCTACTTAAGTTGATGACATTTTAAAACTGTGTTCGTAACTGTAAAAATGGGCGTGCCACCTTTGGCGGACGAGCCAAACCTCCAAAGGGTGGGTAATTTTTCCAAAGAGGGGGGAATTTTTCAGTTTTCAGGCCATTTTTAGTACTTTACTTTAGTAACTTTACCTTTTTTAGTAACCTGAAACCCTGGATTGACTATACATGATTTTTTCAATGAAGGCGTGTCCTATGAAAGATTGACACCTTTCTCCAAAGGAAGATTGGTCCGGTTGATTCACGATTCAGAGAAGGGGTCATTGATCCATAGATTTATCTGAAGAGTTGATGTTCTTGCAGGAGTTGTTGTGCGTTGAATCAAGTGGCAACGAACATCAATAAGTTATAGACAACAATAAATTATAATTTTATTATTGTAAGTGTATAAGTGTTATAATACAACATTATAAGTGTTGTAATATATTTATATATATGTATGTTCACTTTGTTTATCAACGTTATCCTTTACAAAAGCAAATCTTTTTGATTTTTTTCTGTGTGACAAGAAACCCTGGATAGATTATAAGAACGTACGGTAGTTCCTTCTCAAAAAGAAGGCGTGTCGTAGTGATTGATTAACTTCATGATGTCTAATGACTTTTCAGTTCCGGTTTTATTACCTGATCATGAGAACAGGATTTTTGACGAGCATGAATAATGTTCTTCTTTAAAATTATGTAACGCATAAGCGTTGCGTAAATGATAGTTTAGTTTAGCTTGGTCAGATTTTCTTGTTAACAAAAATTAATTTCATGTTACAATGTTATTCGTGTGCTTCATTCGCTAAAAACAGATTTGAATTCAAAATGAGCGCCAAAAAGTTATTGGCTAACAAGAAACCATGGATAGACTATGATCTCATGCAACAACTCAAATGACAACGATTTTTTTTGCATTTCATAGCTCTGTCAGATTTTCTAGTAATAAAGAAACATTATAGTGACCTGTGGCCACACATGAAATAATTTGAAAGCGCATTAATCGTATCTTATGTTGTCCAAATCTTGAGTGAAAAGGGACTTTTCTCAAAGAATTTGAACGCGCACCGTAATCAACTTTGAACTGAACCACATTTCGTTGTAACATTTGTTACGGAACCAATTTTTTTCATAGGAAAATCTTGAAAAATTATCAACCACGACGGAAGAACTGGTCCCATTAAAATCCGTTCAGCAAATTAGATCACTCAGTCAAATACAACGCCAAAATTAACCGGAAAAGATACAAACAAACAAAAAACTAGTAGTAACAGGTTGGATTCGTTTTTGCCGCGACTGCAAAACCCATCAATTTGTTGATCGACAATGAGTGATTAATTCGAATTAAACTTTTGTGTTTTACGGTATTTTTCTTTTATAAAGTAAGCATACAAAAACTAACCAGAAATTTAGTATAAAAAGGGTTGCATGGATGCTTAGAATTTTCGTTTTTTAAGGTATATTTGAGTTTATTTGATTTCATTTCCAGGAACGAAAGGACGTGCCAACAAAGCACAATAAATCAGGTGTTTGTTTTATTCAGGCAAGAAAACAACAAAGTTTTGAAGCAGTCTTGGTACTTTATTTCATAAAAATATGCAAGGAGATAATCAAATCTGAGAAGAAAAATCGAACGAGACGAATTATTTACATTAACTGTAAAGCCGGATTCTAGAAAAGAACAGACAACCCAGCTTATGCCAACGAAGAATAAAATAGACGTGAAAATTACAAGTGATAGTTAAGAACCAGTGATAATAAATCATCCCACAAATCAGTAACCCGATTCCAGTAATAAAGTTTTCGATATAATTTCACAAAGATAACATGTAACTAATAATAACTCGTATAGTAAGCATCACATTTCAAAATTATATATTATACATTTCGTCCGCACAACCATATGAGGTAGCCGGGAATATAACGCTTTTCTTAGTTAATCAATTTTATGCAGTGAAAAAAAATTGTGTGGAATAACATTCATATTGCATGGTGAAATCAAAATCAAAATTAGGATACAAAGCGGAGTTTCAACAAATATTTGCATGAAGACCAACGCTTTCAATTCAAATCCACAAGCACACAAACAAAAACATGTGGGTGATTGAAAACTTTAAATTTTTCATACAGCATTCAAAATCAATGGCAAATTTAGTCTTTTAATTTATCGGCAATGCTATATCAGATATTTCTGGAAATTTACATTTTTAAAATGTCAAAAATAATATGTTGACATTCTTTTCCGAATTTCAACCTCCACCCCAGAATCATCTTCAACTTATTTTTTTAAATCACACTTCCTTCAGGAATTTCATTTTATTTAGAATAAAGATCTGAATTTTCATCGTGCCCGTCGACCACCCGTCTGCTGGGACTTGCCCATCTCCATCACATCATCGCCTTCTTCGTTCTTGAGACTGACGATCAGAGCGTTGGTTGACTCGTCGAGAGATTCTGCAACATCGGAATCGGGCAAATACATTTTCATGATATGATTAAGTTCAAAGTTTAAGTTAGTGGTGGCTCTTGAATTCCGTCGAAACACATTGGTTCAACCTCAAACTCTAACATCATATCAATTTTTAAATGCATGATTAGTACACACCTCTCTTTATGCATAATAGGCATATCCGGGTTTCTCATTACTCATGAAAAAACGTCGAATGTTCACTGGCAGAGTGACTGAGGTTTCGATTGATTGAAAATCTAACGAAGGGCTGACGTGGTGACTGGCTGACTGACTGACTCACCGAACACCACATCAATGCACATGCCTTCAACGGCCGGTCGCCAGACAGCCCGACTGACAGACTGTATGGCTGACTGACAGACCAAATGACTGACTGACCGACCGACTAACTAACTCACGAACAGACGGACTGACAAACCGACTGGTTGACTGACTGACTCACCGAACACCACATCCATGCACATGCCTTCAACGGCCGATCGCCAGGAATCCGGATCAACGAAGACCAGTCGACGATGGACATCCGGTAGACGGCAACGGATGGCGCCTAGTGAGTGAGTGAGTGAGTGAGTGAGTGAGTGAATGAGTGAGTGAGTGGGTGTGAGTGTGTGAGTGAGTGAGTGAGTGAATGAGTGAGTGAGTGAGTGGGAGAGACTGAGATGAGATGAGTGAGTGTGTGAGTGAGCGGATGAGTGAGTGATTCAGCGAGTAAGTGGATGAATTAGTGATTGAACGTGACATACCGAATGAGTGAGTGAGTGACTCAGTAGGTGAGTAATGACAGATGTAAGGAAGATAGTAATGGTGAGTGTTTGAGTTAGTGAGTAAGTGAGTTAAAGAGTGAGAGTGTGAGCGAGTAACTGTCAAACCGACATGGTGGTAGTCGACGAAATTCGTCGGGCATGTGATACAGATGGCAGATGTGCTGTCGGCACCTATCACCGTAATCGAGGAATTCCAGCTGGAAATATTAGGAAATAGAAATTATAAAATATACAGAGCCAAATTCATACTGGAGGTGGATTATCTCATCAGATCAAACATATAAAATTGCATATATACGTCAGAGACCTAGCAAACAGCTGTATACCGCACCGCACTAGCGGACGAGAAGGGGAGGGAAAAGTGGAATTCCCCCTTCTTTGGCTGTTTCAAAAAGTAGAATTTGTTCCCTAAGGTGTAGGTAAAATGGCCTGAAAACTGGCTATTCCCCCCTCTTTGACGAAATTCCCCTCCCTTTGGTGAATTAGCTCGTCCACCAGTGCCGCACCGCACACATCTAATAACTCTAACAAGAATCTAGAACTTTTCCTAGATATAATCAGATAAGATAAGTAAATCCCTCACTGACCTCAATGTAATTCAGTAGTAGTAACTAATAAGAAGTCTATATTTTTTTCATAAAAAAATTACGCACCTGGACTTGATGGGCAGCGACTCGTTTGAGAATGCGTGCCCGATAGAAGCATTGGGTGGTCGGATGCAGGGCGATGCACCATGTTGACGAGTCTGAAACACGGCGATTATGGTGAAACAACAATAACAACAACAACAACCTCAACAAAAAGAACAACAAAGAACGAACTCAATCTCAACAAAAAACAACAACAACAGACTCAACCTCAACAACAGTCTGAGCAACAACATTTACCAACAACAACAACAACCAACCGTTATCACCATCGATCACAACATTGGTGGCTTCAGCCAGTTGAGAGGCCGTGAGTGGCCTCTGCACAATGACACCCACAACAACAACAAAAACAACGACAAAACCAACCTCAACCTCATCAACAACAACAACAACAACAAACTCAACAACAACATTCACCAACCGTTATCACCATCGATCACAACATTGGTGGCTTCGGCCAGTTGAGAGGCCGTTAGTCGCCTTTGCACAATGTCGGGACACCGACGAGATAATGGGTGATCGGGCAACTGCAACAACAACAACAGTTAACGTTTGTAACAGTAACAACAACAACAGTTAACGTTTGTAAACGTAACAACAACAACAGTTAACGTTTGTAACAGTAAAGTAGTGAAAATAAGCCTTAAGCTCCAAAGGTATTGGTTTTAGGTGATAAAAGAACGGTCCGAGTTCGATTCCAAGCCTTTACTTTATTCCCAGCCTTCAGCGGCGATCTTCCGAACATACAAGAATATTTTAAAATCCAAAATAGTAATATAATGACTGAATTCAAATATAGGGTTTATGTAATCTAGTGCGAATATTAGCAAGACTACTCTCGAGCGGGCTAAAGTTGCCATACCACAACTTCCTTCCTCTTTAAAAGCAATAAGAGAAGGTTAAAGTATATGATATATAAATATAATAGACTAGAATAAACACAGTGTGGTAATTCGATTATAATAGGATCACCCTAGAATATCGTCGAATGCAAATTATTGGATAAGAATAATGTATGTTTCAATTAATAATATAATAGATCTCGACAACATAATTAGATCACAAACTAAAATACTTTATACTTAATATAAGGCCTGAAATATAGATTAATCAGTACCTGTATGAGAATGAGTATAGTCTGATCTGATCTAAGTTTAAGACAAGAACTAAGAATTATATCACCCTAAGCTGAAATTAGTTAAAATAAGTATTCTAATTTGAAAGCCTGAAACAGTTAAGGTTATATGTATGATGACAGCGACAGACGACGAGTCAGCTACGTGATGTCGCCTCGATACCTCACCATGAATGCGTGCGCTGTCGGCTTCTCCTTAACACGAAAACGTGGATCATAACGCGGCTCGCTGTTAGCCATCGCTTTATAATCTGATCTCGAACAGTCAGATACGTTGTTGCGCAGCGCACTGTACGGCTTCATCACCGTATTTCTAGCCTCATGACGCATTCTCTGCGCCTTGGCACACTTCAATCCATGACATCGCTGCTTAACCTTCTGCGGTTTGATCTGCGGCACGCAGTTAAAGCTCTTATAGCGCGGTTGTGGTTTAAAACGCTCCGTTTGCGCTGCTTGCATGCTACTGCAGTTAGTCTTGCGCGTTTCAGCAGCTGACGGACGCTCACCTTTTGGTACGCGCTTCTCAAAGTTGCATTCGCCTGCAAACTTTTTCCAATAAACACCATCTCTGTGCTTTTTGTCTGGACGTTTTAACGGCTTCGCGCCTCTTCCTCCCTTCTTTAATGCGACGAATTTAGCGATACCAACGAACTTCTCATTGTTAGCGGCGCTCATATTGGGTGTCAGGTCGAATCCATTGTCATTCTTCAGACTGAATCCGAACGCATTTAACGCTGGCATACCCAAAACAAGACAAATTCCACCGTGAAATTCTTCAATCACGTAAAACTGTATCTGTTTAGTCAGCTTGCCGATCGATACAGCTAACTTTATAGCACCTCGGCACTGGGTTTTCAATCCATTGATGCACGTAAGAGTGTCGGAGCAGGGTTTCTCAACCAGCGGGCCCTCAATGTAATCTAGAAACTGTGACGTAACCAGATTACAGTGCGCACCAGTGTCTGGATGCCACATGTTGTTAGGTACTTTTTGGCTGTTAACGTAGATAGGGCTGCGCTGGCTCGCTATTTTCACTGATCTCACTCTGCAAACACCAATTCGCGTTGCATTCTGCGTGCTAACGTCATCTACTGCTGCCAATGTCACAGACTTTGTGACAGACTGTTGCTGCTGCGCTGGCATAGGAGAGTGTTCAATGGCAGGTTTCGGCACCTGACTCTCAATCTGACGATACTCTTGCCCGCTCGAATAGTAATTGCCTTGGTATTCTTGCTGATACCAGTACGGGTGCGCGTCATGCTGATAGGGCGAGTAAACCGGCGGTGCATAGGCGTATTCATGACTCAAATACGGCTCACTTTGACGCACGCAATACGATCGCGAAACTCTACTGTTGTTGCAAGTAGACGCATAGTGCCCAAATTCTTGGCATCTATAGCACTGAACAGTCTTTTTGTCAGACTGTGCTCGGTGTCGCGTAAGCCTGACTCTGGCTTCTTGCTGCTGACGATCATCATCACGTGCGCGCTCTTTATATCGGTCTTGTTTCACCCAGGCATCAGTGGTATTTTTAGCCAGTTCTTTTAGACTCAATTTGTTCACCACATCATCGAACGTTTTCTTGGGGTCCAACAGACGTTCCTGGACGTACAGCTTGTACTCTGTGTCTCGCACTCCTCGCTGTAGCTGCTCCATTAGCATCAGGTTAGACTGCTGCGAGCCACACTGTTGAAACGGGAACGCGAGTTTTAGCGCTCTCGCATAAGACTCGATTGACTCATCACGCTGCTGTAGTCTGCTCTTGAATTGTTGATACTTCAGCGCATCATAGCTGTTGTCAGCGTATTTCTGTTTCAGGTAATCGATGGCTGTGTCGAACGTAGGATCTACCAGATCTTCATGAAACTGTCGGCGTGCCACACCAGCTAGACAGTTTACCAGATGACCCACTTTCACAGCGTCATCCGTAGTCTTGGTCATGCGTAGTCTATTTTCTAGACCAAACAGCCATGACTTGAAGTCTTCAGGTCGGGAGCCATCGAATTTTTCGTAACCGGCACCTGCCAACACCATCTCGGCGTTTTGTTGCGATGCTTCTTGAAGCAGTAGGCGTGTAGACTGCTCTTGTTGTGACGTTAGGCGTTGAATTGTATAGATCAGGATGTTCAACGAATCATCTTGACCGGTGTCATCTGTCTTCGCGACATAATTCGGCATGACACCTTCACGGCGCGGCCACTCGGAATCATCATTGGCAGTACCATCATTGACCAAACCCGATCTAGGTAAGCTGCCTGTCGCGCCATCATAGACCAAACCCGATCTAAGCGTTTTCGCTGCACCGTCATCGACCAAACCCGGTCTAAGTGAGCTGGAAGTACCGTCATGGACCAAACCCGATCTAGGTACACCATTCACAGTTCCGTCACCGACCAAACCCGATCTCAGGACACTGTCGCCATCGTTGACCAAACCCGATCTAGGCGTTTTCGCTGCACCGTCATCGACCAAACCCGGTCTAGGTGAGCTGGAGTTACCGTCATGGACCAAACCCGGTCTAGGTAAACCATTCACAGTTCCTTCACTGACCAAACCCGATCTCAGGACACTGTGCGCTTCGTCACGGGGCATAGACGAAGACTTGACGGCTGAACTAACACCTGGAAGCAGCTTTCTAACCCTAAACCTATTCGAACTCATAGTAGGGGGCGGGCCGGACAACCCAGTACCCTCCTCACTATCTGCAACGATGGAGAACCGGCGACCAGTGCCAGAGTTCTCGGCATCGCCCACGGCAACTCTCTGATTAACTTCATAAAAACTGCACCTGTTTTCATCTCCATTGTTGCCGTCCATATCATCTTTGTCCTTGTCCATTTCATCCCATAACACGCTCAGGTTCGTGGGCGTTTCGGCACCGCTGCTGCTCCCGCTCTCATCTGGTCTGACATTCGGCGGTGGTTCGGGCCATGGGATCGAATCTACAGTCGAAAATATCTCCTCAATTATCCATCCAATACGGCAACAGAAGTTACAAAAAGTATCAGATCGTTTTAATGCCGGGATATTCAGATGACTGAGCGAAGAATGTGTCTTGATTACTGACACGAAATTTTTGTATAAACGACCGGCTGACTTCAAATCTTTAGTCTTCACGACATTATAAAACGATAAATAAGCACTATCCTGCTTCAACAGAAACTCCCTGGTCGAACGGATGCGTGCGGCGGCCATTCTTCAGGTTCACCGTGTCCTCCGAAGTCGATTTTGTAGGCGAATAAATTTTTCACAAATTTATTTTCATCGGCAGTCGCAATTCTTCACGAATTTATTTTATAAATTTTAAATTCTTCACGAATTTTTTTTAAGGCTGGATTATTTTTTAAAATAATTTTACTCGAAAAATTCGGCACTGTTAGGTTGGAGTTCAGCGAAAAACAGGAGCGCCAAGTAGTGAAAATAAGCCTTAAGCTCCAAAGGTATTGGTTTTAGGTGATAAAAGAACGGTCCGAGTTCGATTCCAAGCCTTTACTTTATTCCCAGCCTTCAGCGGCGATCTTCCGAACATACAAGAATATTTTAAAATCCAAAATAGTAATATAATGACTGAATTCAAATATAGGGTTTATGTAATCTAGTGCGAATATTAGCAAGACTACTCTCGAGCGGGCTAAAGTTGCCATACCACAACTGTAACAACAACAACAGTTAACGTTAGTAACAACAACAGCATCAACAACAGTCATCGTGTGTAACAACAACAACAGTCAACGTTGGTAAAAAAACAACAACAACAGGTCAGGTGAAGTAAGTAACAACAACAACAACCGTTATCGTAAAAACAACAGTATAAAAACTGAACAGCAACGAAACAGCAGCAAAAATAACGATATGTGAATATTACAATATAACAAAAACCAACAGAAAGGAGAACGAGAGGAAAACAGTTCACGTTTCACAACCAGAAACTGGTGAGTAGAAATCAATGAAGCAACGATAAAAGCGATCCCCTTCCAACCATCAAATGATTGAAGTTTCTTTTGAAACAAAACCTTTTACAATAATAAAAAAGACATTCGACTTCGAGCTAGCAATACTGAAATCGGTTCACGTTTCACGAAGATTATGTGTGTGAAAGGGCTAAGATTTTTGGTGATCCTTCCTCGATGGTACCATACCTTATAAATTAAATAACAAAAAGATCAATAACAACAAAAGACACTCGACTTCGAGCTAGCACTACTGAAATCGGTTCACGTTTCACGAAGACTGTATGTAGATGTATGTGAAAGGACTGAGATTTTTGGTGATCCTTGCTCGATTGGACCATACCTTTTAAACAACAACAACATCAACAACAGCAACACAACAACTACAACAGCAGCATCAACAACAACATTAACAACAACAACAAACACCACAACATTATAGTCGGTTATGATAAACCTTTCCAAGTTTTTCAGGAAATATTCTACCAGCCGCACATAAAAATATTTTTGTAAAACTGTTCTTTCGTCAGGTTTAGAATTGTAGCACAAGGTTTACACAAGTGGGTCGAATTAAAATTGTCGCATGGATGAGCGATTATTTTTCTGAACAAGATCGAATAAAATAACTTCAGGAAAAATTAAAAAAGTGATAACCAGACTTTATTACTGGCTTTAGGTGAATAATTTACACGAAATTCGTAAATTTTACCAGTTTGCCTTTATGAAAAAACGACAAATTTCTGAACAAAATTTCTTGTAAAACTATCGTCAAAGTGTCAAACACGACGACAAAGAATATTTTTACAAAATCAATTTCTCTATGTGCGTGTACATAAATTTCCAAACACCTTTTTGGAAAGGTTTTTCATAACCGACTATAGCAAAGTACAACAACAACAACCTGATGCTTCAGCTCGGTCATGTAGTAGTTGATGAGTATCTGAGACTGATTCAAACAATCGGCCATGAGTAGAGGTTGCACATGTAGGTGGCCGTCAACTGAAAGCAATTGACGGAGTAATTGTTACGGCAAAAATTTTGTGAAACGTTGAAAACAAAAAAATCTGACACACTAGCGAATTTCAAAACATAATAATAAAAACTCATATAGCAAACATGACAAATTCGAACGTGAAAAACGTGCTTCTATTTGTGGAATAATTACAAAATCGAATTTATTTTTTGACATTGTCATTTCAACATTTTCAATCGTCGTACAGTATTTCTAAGGACGTTCACGTTACGGATACATTTTTATAAAATTAGGTAAATCCTGAAATTTTCAAAAAAACGAAATGAATTTTTGAAAGAAAATCGTGATCACAAACCATCCATGTGACTGCAGACGGCTCGCGTGCTCACGCCCGGCTGAGCCACGAACCTCGGCAGACGCGACGGTCGGATCTGAAAAAGAAATAAAAAAAACCATATCAGTGAACAAAAAGTAAAAAAAAAACAGACAAATTACGACAATAAAGACGACTATTGGTCTCCATACCGTAGTCGGAGCTGTCTCGTACTCGATTCAATGTTTCATTCTTATGTAACATTATGTTATTTCTATATTTATCTGCTCTACCGCTACTGCACGTGTGCTAAACATAGTCATGTTGCATTGTAGTCAGGGTGCGTTATTCGGCTAGTGCTGTGACCTAGTTGGTTGTCTGGAAAGTCGTCCACTTTGATCCGCACAAGTGACACACTTGTGTCATCTTGTGCACTTATATATCAACTTACATTTACATATTCATTCAGTCTTGCATTCTCTCGAGTTTTGGTGTGTTCAGTGTTTGGCCGTTGGCCGTTTGTGTTCAACGTTATCATATATCGGAAGTTATATTGTATGAAAGAACTTTATGACCGAAAGTGAGAGTTGGCTTGATTCGGTTATGTAATTGTAAAGTATTACAAGCAAGACTCGTTATCTAACACTGTTTATAGTAATCACAAGACAAAGTAGTATTATTGTATAATATGTTGCAGTAAACGTAAAACCCAAACCTTCGACTAGCGCTCTCTGGGTATTACTGCGCTTTGGTCTATATATTTTTAGCGGTCATCAATTTTAACAGCCGGATTGATCACCGATTGCGTCACAGGAAGCCGAAATGGGAAAGAAGGGCAGTCCGTCGGGCAAAAAGAAAACGCCCGATCGAAATAAGGAGCCGCCGCAGCCGAAGCAAGCAGATACATTGGTGTTGGATGTTCGTGAAATCGATGAGGTGGGTTTTTATAAATTCATTGAAGAATGTCTGACCGATGCTGTTAAAACTCAACGTGCTGTCAGTAGTGTGCGTGAGTTAGTGAATATCCATCAGCCTATTCTTCACGTAACTCTGCCTAAGAGAATTGTATCCAACAATAATGCTGATCGGGTGGAGTGGTTAATGAGTGCAGCTGAAATCATTTTTAACCAGGTGAATGTTATTCCATGGGCGTTTTCGGTCAAAAATACTGAAAAGGTGGAACTGAAACAGGTCATGGCGCGCTTGGCTCATGCTGTACAGCAACAACAACAGTTGAGTCAGGAGTCACCGAGCGTACAACAACAACGACAGTCGAGTCATGGATCACCGGGCGAACAACAACAACAACAACATCATAAGTTGAGCGACCATCTTCATTCTGAAGAGAGCGTAGGCATATCAACTCATCATAAGTTGAGCGACCATCTTCATTCTGAAGAGAGCGTAGGCATATCAACTCATCACAAGTTGAGCGACCATCTTCATCCTGAAGAGAGCGTAGGCATATCAACTCATCACAAGTTGAGCGACCATCTTCATCCTGAAGAGAGCGTAGGCATATCAACTCATCACAAGTTGAGCGACCATCTTCATCCTGAAGAGAGCGTAGGCATATCAACTCATCACAAGTTGAGCGACCATCTTCATCCTGAAGAGAGCGTAGGCATATCAACTCATCACAAGTTGAGCGACCATCTTCATCCTGAAGAGAGCGTAGGCATATCAACTCATCATAAGTTGAGCGACCATCTTCATCCTGAAGAGAGCGTAGGCATATCAACGAATCGACAACAACAACAACAACAACAACAACAGCTGCAACCATCACAAGGAGGTCACCTACAACAAAGTAACAATGTGTCCAATTGTGATAAACTGGTCAAACAGCCATCACAAAAGGGTCGTCTATCACAAAGCGACGACGAGTTCATGTGGGATGAACCCTTTGGACAGATATTACAAAGGAGTACTGCGCTGATGAGGGAGCCAAACCCCGAAGTTGGACAACAACGACGACAGGTACAGCGATCACAAATGGGAGGCTTAGCACAAAGTGACCAGTTTTTCAAGTGTGATAGACCGGTCAGTCAGCCATCACAAATGGGAGGCTTATCACAAAGGGTCAACGAACTCATTTGTGATAGTCCGGTCCGTCAGCCATCACAAAGGAGAGGCGTATCACAAAGGGTCAACGAACTCATCTGTGATAGACCGGTCAGTCAGCCATCACAAATGGGAGGCTTATCACAAAGTGACAACGTATTCATTTGTGATAGTCCGGTCCGTCAGTCATCACAAAGGAGAGGCGTATCACAAAGGGTCAACGAACTCATTTGTGATAAACCGGTCAGGCAGCCAGCACAAACAGGGCGCTTAGCACAAAGTGACAAGTTACTCATTGATGATAAACCTGTCAATCAGCGATCACAAATGAGTGTAGTATCGAAGTATGAGGGGAATACTCACTGGGAACAACATCAACAGCGTCATGTGAGTGGGGAGAAGAGTCAGCGAGGCATGCAGCAAACGTGGGCTGATCGCGAGGTGCCATCACAAATGGGTTGCCGATCACAAACCGACAACGTACGCATTTGTGATAGACCTGTCAGTCAGCCATCACAAATGAGTCGTGCGTCGATGTGGGAGCAACAGCAGCAGCATGTTGAGGGTCATCAGAAGTATTATGTTCAGCGGGACGAGTGCGTTGAGCCTGAAAACAACAAAGCCAAGAGGAATCATGACGTACAGTGGGTTGATGCAGTTACGAAAAGTGGAGTACGTGATAAACAGGAGGCTCACATGGGAACGGCTGGGACTGAAGAGAAAGAGAGCTGGCAAGAGACCATGGGGAGAATGATGAATGTTTGGCAGAGAGCCAGCGAGAAACAGCTGACCATGATGCAGAAGTCGAACGAACAACAAGTGCTGGCAATGAAGAAACACGACCAGTTTTCGGGAGAGGACAAAGCTGAGTTCAAATACTGGTTTGAGGATCTGCGTGCGAGACTGGAGGACACGTATCTCAGTGATGAAGAAAAATTGAGACACCTGATGACATGTCTCAAGGGCAACGCGAAACGTCAGTTCAGGGAAGACAACGACAGGCCGACGTGGTTATCAGCACTGGAGTACTTGTCTGAGAAGTATGGTAGCCGTTACGGACGAGACAACAAAATGGCCGATCGTTTTCATAGTCGAGTACAAAAGCCGGGGGAGTCGGTACGGGAGTTCGCGTTTGCTCTGAAACGATTGTGTCCGATCGATGACTACAACCCGTATTTTGAAGAGTACATGACAGGTCAATTGATCTCCGGTTTGCAGTCAGCTCGTGATAAAGAGAAAGCTACCTACGAGGCGGAGATTAAACGGACTCCGTTTGAGGCCATCGTTCGAGGCATCGAGGACTACGAGTACTGCCGTGATAAAGTATCTAGTAGAGGAAGTCAGGCTGTGAAACCGAGTCAGCTAGGAGCTGAAAGAGAACAGCGGGAACGGGGTCGGGAGCAGACACGTGGGGGAGCGGTCAAGTATGAGCACACACAACAGCAAAGTGTTAATCAACGGCAAACCTATCAGCCGCCGGCAAACAGTAACATGAGACATGGGCAATATCAAGTGGATACCCAGCAGCCACCGCCAGGGTACAGTTGGAATCGACAGCAAAACAGTAACCAACAACAGCGGGTCAACCAGGTACAGTGGAGCGGCCTCCGTCAACCGGTCCAAGACTATCAACAGAAACAGCGCTTATCGGGTGGCCGAGAATGTTTCAAATGTGGTGAAGTGGGACACTTGCAAAGCAGTTGCAGTAACGAAGACCAGGGACAGATGGCTGGTGAGCGTCCACCGCAGTCGTTTGGGCATCAAGCAGTCAGAGCAGTGAGTGTTGCAAAACCTGTTGAAGATGTGGAGGCAGTGTCAGCTGAACTGCGTGCTCTGAAAGATGAACTAGCACAACTGGAACACCGCGATGAGTTTAGATATGGTATGTTGAGTGCCAAGGTGCATAAGATGTTGATGAACTATGGCATTGAAAAGGAGAACGAGTCTGAAAAGAAGGAAGCAACGGTGAGAGCAGTGAGTGTTCCGATTCAATCATTCAACGCTGAAGCTCAACAAAAAGAGGATTACCCGATTGAAGTCAATGGTCAACCGGTTGGACTGAAACAGGTGTTGTTTGACACGGGTGCGCAGATGAACCTGATTTCACAGAACTTTGCGGCTCAGCTGGGAGTGAAGATACAGCCATGCAATACACCGTTGGTTGCTGTCAACATGACTACAGTAGTATGCGCCGGTGTATGCACCGTTGAACTGAAAATAGATGGAAAAATGACAGTTATTGAATGTCATGTGGCGACAGAGTCCAATACACCGCTGTTGGTTGGCACTAAGGCAATGCAAGAACAAGGGATACAGCTGTTGTCTTGGACAGGCCGTAGTCTGATGGCATCAGTGATACCGGCTGAAGGTGATGTGCTAGAAGTGCGGGTACCATTGGTGGTTGCAGAGAAACCTGAAGATAAGAACGGTGTCATTTCGGTGAGCACAGAACATGATGAAGAGGTCAAGCCAGCAACCGAGAATGTGGTGGAGATATCTGAAATGAGTAATGGCGAATTGGCAACGAGTCAGAACATGAATAAATGGGTGCCGGTACCAAGTGAACAATACAGCCAGCTGAAATTAATGCTGCCCAACGTTCAACAGCTGCTAGTTAATAAGTTCAGTCGGGGTGCGAAAGTCAGTGATCCGGTGATTAAGCTGGTGCACAATCGGATGGAACATGGTCAGATGAAATTGAAGCCCGAGTCTCAACGTGACGTTAAAAGCATCATCGTCAAAATGGGTCACCGTTTGAGTCAGATGCACGGTAGAATGAAAGCGGCCGTGTCCAAAGTGTTTGTTGTGTCGCGAAAACTGGTACAGAAGCTGTTCTAGTGGTGGAATGCGGTTGCCTTTTCTATATTTACTCACATTTTTAATAAAATGTTTTCTACAGTTGGCTTCGGGATGATGCTTTATGCCTACACCTGGTTTGTTATTTGTGTGAGGTACGCTATATCGATACGACTATGTTGACCTTCAACCTGAGACGGATGGCACTGGCAGTTGTTTTATGGGTTTTATTTCATATATGATGTCGTTTTAACCGAAGTTTTGTCGGTTGGAGCAGATCAGTATCGATTTTAGACTGAGTCTGATGTTTTGAACGATTCGGTGATCGTTTTAGACTGAATCTGCGAATTTTTGGGCAGCTCAGTGAGTGTTTTAGGCTGAGTCTGTTGGTTTTCGTACAACCTCAGCAACGTTTTAGGTTGAGGACAGTTTTGCGTTTTTGCCGGTATCAATGGATTTTGCTAGCTGAAATTGAACCGGAGAGGATTTTATTATGTTGTCGTCAATTTTTCATCGTGGATGGGAGCGTCATCGTCGTTTTTGCCTTCGCGTAATCGTCATCGTCGTTTTTGCGTTAATGTTTTTGTGCCGTCGTTGAGGAGGGAGAGGAGTTGAATGCTATTCAACTGGCTGCCGCCGGTTCAAATCGATATGGTCTTCATTGGTCGAGCCGTCATGCGTTCGAATCGTGGTCGTTGGCATATGCGTTCTCGTATCATGGTCAGGCGTTGGCAGTAACTGGCGTCTTCATCACTGGCAGACTAGTTTATTATCCCAGATAGTGTATCGTAAATCTTAGATAGCTCACTCATAACTTGTTAACTTTCTTTTGCAGCTTTCAGAGTGCTATATGGATAAAAATCAGTGATTGTGATTTCAACTTATTATGATTTTAACCTATTTCTTTGCATTGCTTGATTATTTGATCTTGTCCTTATTAATTCGTATTTATCATTATTAATTACTTATTATCTTTTATCAATTGTTCTTTATTATGTTTTCGGTCGGAGGGAGAAGACGACTATTGGTCTCCATACCATAGTCGGAGCTGTCTCGTACTCGATTCAATGTTTCATTCTTATGTAACATTATGTTATTTCTATATTTATCTGCTCTACCGCTACTGCACGTGTGCTAAACATAGTCATGTTGCATTGTAGTCAGGGTGCGTTATTCGGCTAGTGCTGTGACCTAGTTGGTTGTCTGGAAAGTCGTCCACTTTGATCCGCACAAGTGACACACTTGTGTCATCTTGTGCACTTATATATCAACTTACATTTACATATTCATTCAGTCTTGCATTCTCTCGAGTTTTGGTGTGTTCAGTGTTTGGCCGTTGGCCGTTTGTGTTCAACGTTATCATATATCGGAAGTTATATTGTATGAAAGAACTTTATGACCGAAAGTGAGAGTTGGCTTGATTCGGTTATGTAATTGTAAAGTATTACAAGCAAGACTCGTTATCTAACACTGTTTATAGTAATCACAAGACAAAGTAGTATTATTGTATAATATGTTGCAGTAAACGTAAAACCCAAACCTTCGACTATAATGAGAAGAACCGATATCTGGTTCACTTAGTAGAACAGCATAGACTGAACTCATGCTCACACAAAGTGAATAAATTTGATCGCGCACTCCCTGTCTAATCAAGGTCTCTGCCATTGCCCGTCAGTTTATTCAACTCTCTAACCACTACGAAAACACCGCTCTGATCTGGTATTAGTGTGCCTTGATGACTTCAGCTAATGAAGTAGTCCCAGTTGAGTCGCAGGGAAGTACTACAAAGGAAGTCATAGCGGCATTTGAAATTCATTCTCTTAAACTAGCTGAGATCACCATAACAAAATGATGAGAAATGAAAGCAATGAATTGAAAGATAACCTTCAACAGTTCTTTGGGGAACATTTGCTGCAGCTCATGGTCTGCGTTCACATCAATCACACTGTCTGACTTCGAGGTCATTATCGGGGTTATCTGAAATATAACTTTCATAATTATCGAATTCTTCGCGGATTTTTTAGTTTTGAAATATAAGCAATTTCAGAGAAATTTCATCGGTGGCAACTGAAACTGAAAATAACTCTTTGATTTCAATTTTTACCCGGAAACGAGGTTTTTAATACAATTTAGGCATCAAATGAGTACAATTATCGGGTTGTACATGAAATCAATCAACTTTTTGAATCCCGATTTCAACCCGGAAAACAAAACAACAACAACGACAATACAGTTTTAGGCAGTAATGAGCATTTTTATATGTCAATGTCATAATCAGAAAGCGCAGTATTGTACTCCAGCGCAGGGTTGTTACGCCCCATAACGATAAAGCAAAGCAGAAACACAATTGATTAGAAAGAACTAATTCGAATTTGAATGTGTACTTTTTTAATCCAAAGAAGTTGACTTATATTTGACCGATTTATTTGGTACACTATCTTCCATATCGAATCGGAATCGCATGAAAAACGTCAAAAATGCAGGTAAAAATGGCGCGCATTCAAATTCAATATCCTGATCAACTGTGGATGCCATACGAAATGATCAATAAAATCTCAGGTGACATGGCAAATAAATTTATTCATTTCACGATTTCACTCTCACACACATTATACCGGTTGTGTTGTGTAGAACAGAAAGCATATAGAAAGTAAACAGGGTGAAAGAAAACAAAAATATTCGAAAAAATCCGATCTGTGTTTTGTTTTAAAGCCCATGTTGTTTATGCAAACAAAAATATTACCCAAAACGTCTGATGATGAAACATCACTAGCCTCAGCTCAAATCGGTTGACACCATATTTTAATAGAGTACAGCATGGGTGATGATGATTGATGTGCGTGTTAACACTGATTGCCTGATGTTTCATTATCAGACGTGTTAGGCAACATGTTTGCTTGCAGAAACAACATACGTGCTTTAGGGTGGTACAACAGAAACGAAAACTGTGCTTTGTTTCATTGGTTGTGAAATATCTTCTATACAACAAAATTGCTTGACTTACACATGTAAATGGGAAGAACGTAGTTAAGCTTAGAAAATAGTCCACTATCCACTAAAAGAAAACACGTCCCATAGGGTTTACATTGAAAAAGGTAATACAATAATTAGTAATTCATTTCGACATACATAATCAATCGATAATTATTAAAACTAAACATCATCAAGAGTAAAATGTTAAACATTCATTCACACATATGAAAGTTATGCCGCATTCGCAGGTCAACATAGTTTGAGAGAAAGTAAATTTTCAAAAAAAATCATGAGAATTTCTAAAAAATTTCCCAAAACTTCACTGTAAACAGTAAATAAGCACATAAATAGATAACACAATATTCTAATTACAGGTGATTTTGAAGTTGACACAAAAATGGCATTTCAATACAATGTAGCTCACCCTTGGTTTAGGTGAATGAAATATGGGTGAAATTTTTTAGAATAAAATTTCAAGGGTAGAGCTCAGTCAAGTTCCTAATTCAACACCAACAAAACAGATGTGAAAATAGGCACATTTGTTTGATATATTTCTCATAAGAGCGTGTATAGCATCACATTGATGAGGAAACTGTCAAACTGAAATCAGATAATCTCCTTTTCCAACACAAGATAATCGCAAAAACACATTATTTTTTTCACATGGTTAAAGTTTTTTTAACCAAAATTTGCGCCAATTCAAACGCAATTTCCTAATCAACTGAAAATGCTATAAAAATTACATAATTATATCTCAAGTAGGTGGATTGAGCGAGAGAGTGGCTTGGCTAATCAAACGGGTTATTCAACCGGTAATAGTGCGTGTGGTGCTGAGAAAAGTCTTTAAAAAAGGTAAAATGTTCACAAAACCGCTATTACAATGGCCATGAATTTCGATATTCAAGGTAAATAGGTACATAATATGGTGCGTTTCGTGATAATAAAATATCATTGCTTTTCGTCCATTATAAACAACTGAATAGAATGATGAAAAAATTTCCACATCACATGAAACCGCCGATTTCAAACTTTTCTTGTTATATTGGTATCGAAAGTCAGTTTTGTGTAAGTAAAATGCCATTTCAAGGTGATTCCCTTCGTGATGTCATCCCGCTGGCGTGAAAGTTTCACTGTGAAATTCAAAAATAGAAAACGAAACTTTAAAAATACATTCAGATAAACTGAATGAAGAGACATAATCTATAAATAACAAAAAGAGAACAATTAAATCATACATGTGATACATGATCATCTCTTTGGCGATTTCAAAAAATTTAATTTGTTCCCCAAGCCCAAGGTGTAGGTAAAGAGGTCTGAAAACTTCAATTCCTCCCTGTTTGACAACACCATATGATGACCATTATTACAATACATCCAAACTTGCTATTGTGTGGTGACACAGTAACTGAAGAACTTCGATTTTCTGAAATCGCGAGCGAACAGTGTTTGATTCGGGTTCACTTCTCTTCAATGGTGATCTGTTCTCGCTTGGGTATGCCCAGGTCGGCAAATGATTTGGACGTGTCCAGCTCTTCTACCTGGAATGCATGAAATTACTTAGTTCCATTAACCAGGGGTGGGCCGGGTTTTTTTGCAGGGGCTTGGGGGGGGGGGGGGGGTAGCCGACAGAAAATCCCATCCTACCCGACCTGTCCGAAAAGTGGGGGAGGGGTAAAGTCGGGTAGGGGGGGGGGGGGTAGAAAAAAAAATTTCGCATGAAACGCTTGTTTTTTGCTTGTTTTTGCTAAAAAATCTTCTATTATAAGGTATAAACATCACATAAACCGGTTTTTTTCAGGTTTTAACCAGGTTTTAAGAAAATTGGCCCAGAAAACGTGTTTCTTCGGAAAAAAATTCTCACAGCCAGAAATTTTTGAAAAATGAGCCTCAAAATCGAGGTTTTGAGGCCGATTTCCTCAAAAATTTCGAGTAGGGGGGGAGGGGGTAGGCGACCTAAATTTTTGTCTAGGGGGGAGGGGTAGGCTACCCGCCGACCCTGAAAAGTGGGGAGGGGGTTAACCCCCTACCCCCCCCCCCCCCCCCCCCCCCCCCCCTGCGGCCCACCTCTGCCATTAACTAAATCAAACAAACCCAGAAAAACCAACCGCTAAAACAAACCAAAAAAATAAGCGACTACATAAAAAAATGTCGTTTTATTTCATATTTTTCGGTTGATTTTATATTTCATATAAATCTATTGTATTTATTTGGAAAAAAAATCATAAAAAAACCAACATTACGGCGTGGTCGATCGCTGGTGAAGAGTTTATATTTTTCCGGCGCGTACCCAAGTCCATGCGCCCACGTGAGTAACCTGAAATTATAATTGTTTTTTTTCTAAACCGAAACTTTCTAACAGCTCTGGCACAAATCTTGTGTAAGGCCACGATCTCACTTATCTGATATTGGTGGATAAATCGACATCACAGACTAACTAATCTATTCATTAAATAATATCCCTTCAAAATCAATCAAAAATAAGAGTTTGGCGACGGTATCTTGTTATCAAAAACTAATCTATGGATTCTTCAAGCGACAACGAGCGCAAAAACAGATTTGATTTCAAACTGCGCGCCAAAACAATTCGAAGTAACACGAAAGTCGCTGTCTAGTCTAGTGCGTAGGGCGCCTGCCTCGAAAACCGGCGGTCCTAAGTTCGAAAACTGACTTGGGACCCAGATCCTGACGCGTTGCTCTGGGGTTTCTGCCATTGCCCGTCAGTTTATTCAACTCTCTGGCCACTACGAAAACACCATTCTGATGTGCTATTAGTGTGCCTTATGACTTCAGTTAATGGAGAAATCCAAGTGAAAAAAATTGATAGGCTAAAACCAACCAATCGACTTTCTCCTTCCGTCCGAATCGCCGCTGCTCCATCGCTCCACCCGGACATCGCAATCGGATCTGCACCACGTCCGATTCCGTTTCAGCGGGTTCCGCCGGCAACGACGCCAACAGACCGGCGCGACGTGACTGACAAAATTTAGGAAATCATGGTTTCGATTTTTGGGTGAAACGAAAATGAAAACAATTCACAAAAATTTTCTTAATTTCTTCAGCAGAAAGAGATGCATAAACAAAATACGCAATGGGAGAAACAGGTGAGTAAAATAAAGTGATAGTTATATTGAATATGTAGAATTATGTTGTCCTTTTCCAACCTCCTCATCCTGGGCTTCTTGTTGTCTGATCTGCTCCAGCGCCTGCTCCTCCTCAATTTGTTTAGCTTGCTGCTCCGCCTTAGCCTTGTCGGCCGCCAGTGCCTGCGCATACGCCGACTGCTGCTCCACGCGCATCTGCTCACGGAGCTCGCGCTCACGCTGCAAACATTAAGTTGAAAATAAATGTTACCACGAAAAAATTTTACCCGACTTTCAACTATCTGTTCTCTACTTCTCTAGAATATGGAAAAAAACTAAAAATGGGACCCAAAATTGACGTGGGTTTGTTTTTCCCCGGGTTGTTTATCGCTTTCTGAACAGTCATGGGAATAGCTTTTGCTTTTAATTGAGTCGGATTTTGAATAAAGATAAAAAATTTAACCACAAAACCTCACCTGCTCTGCCACGGCATCCTGGACGGTAACAGCAAACGTAGCAGTGGCATCCAATAACGTCTCCATGACCTGGCTGCTCGTTTGGGTACCTGACATCAGTTATAAGATCATTTTTGACGCATTTTTTTGTGAATCATTGATGTGTATTTTTGATGATCAGTGATTGTCTATTGTATACCAGATATCACTATATTTGGGACTTGTTATTAATCAAATCAATCAATCAAGTTTTATTGCCTTTTAAGATAATATAAGAGACACAAAAATGACTAGCAAGCTATTATGGAATAACAACTGAATAAATATGATTTTGAATTCGAATCAACATCGTCCAACAACATGGCTACGAGAAACTCCAAATCACAAGGTGAATGGAATGTCCTTGATTCCGAAAATTGTCACGCAATCAAGGGAAAATAACAGTCAAGAAATGTAAATGCTACTTCATATCTGACCTTTGATCAACGTGATCAGCTGAATCTGACCACGTTCCTTCTGCAGGACGAGCAGCAAGGGATACTGGTCGACGGGCACCGAGCGGAAAAAGGCATGTGCCGGATCCAATCCCAGCATCTCTGTCCATTCGTACAGCCTGCAATTCAGATTCGGGCATGTTTTACCAAAAAAGGCCTCAAAATGTTAAAAATGTCGTCAAACGTTGAAAACAGCACAAGATATTGTCCATGGACAATCTGCAGTATATAAATGAACAGGTTGTAAGTTAATTGCCTCAGTTAAAAGTGATAAGCCATACTTTTGAGCAGTAATCGAGAAGATATTCCAGGTAAACATACAGAGTTACTTAGTACTTAGTACTTGGACTTACTTACAAATAATTCGTATGTTTACTATGCATATCTTTACGATTACTTCGCGAAAGTAAAGCTCACCACTTGAAATTGAAATCAACTTACAAGTGTACAAAGCTAATTTTTACCGAAGTTTCATATCTCCATGGACTAAAATGGTCTAAACTTCCATGCACTTCTTCAGAAAGGTTTGACAATATCGACTACAGTACCGTAGGCCGTAGCAAATACAGAACATATATAAAAATCAACGGACTTCGTTTTGTTCGACGGGTAGGTGACATCCCAACCCCATAAGGTGAACTGGGCATCGACCAGCTGAACGATCGGCGGGTCACAGATCACCTGAATTTTAGTCAGTCAGTCAGTCAGTCAGTCAGTCAGTCTAACAATCCGTCAGTCAAACAGTCAGTCGGTTGGTCGGTAAGTTCACCACTCGATCAGTCAGTCAGTCAATAATCAGTCAGTCAGTCAACCAATAGCTTGTAGCAGCCGAGAGTCGAACACGGCACCTTTAGAAGTCCAGCACCCAACCAACTAAGCTAACCTGTGTGCAGAACACATTGGACGCAATCGAGTTATCATTATGTAAATATACGAGCAACGGCCGACGTTCGGATGATTCGGGCAGATCGATCGACTGGGCGATCGCCAGCTGCAGACTGCACGCGGCGAACTGCGGATGGATGGCACCGTATCTGGAATGAAGAATTCACATACTCACGAGTCACCGCACCTGGTTTAATCCTAGGATAGTTTCTCAAAATTTGCGGATCGGAAGATTTGTGTTTGTTTGACTGTTTATAATTGTAAGCCCCCTTAATTCATAACATCGGTGAAGCACATACGTGAGGGAGAGGACGTTGGGAATTGAGCTACTGAGCTGAGTCGGCTATAAATTTGAAGCTCGATTATCGATGGTAAGGTAATAGTATGTGTGCGTACCGGGCATCTATTATCAACAACAACAACAACAACAATAACAAGAACAACAATAACAACCACACCACAACAATAACATACCTGGATTCAAAGACCATAACGAAGTTCTGCATGGCCTCGTCCACACTCTCGCACTCGTCAGGAATCAAAGGCAGTCGATTACTCGATGCCATCGAATTCGTCGCATCCATGATCACGTCGGTGTCCATATGACCGTGAGCAGCCAACGTATCGAAATCATCCACTTCGTCGTCATCCTCGTCTTCTTCATCAGATTGATTGGCAGAGACGGTTGGCTGGAAAATTAATTATATAGAGATTATAATTCTTTGGTTTTGTATCAAAAAAGGGAAATTATTAGAAACCCCACTGAATTTGCTCTTGAAATAACCAATGATGGGTCACCGCAAGAGAGAAACAACTTTCGATTTCAGTATCTTTTACTCGATTTTATCGCTTCATCATTTTTTCTCCTGATCTTCTTGTTCACCATGTTTGACATTTTTAAAGGGATATTATTCTAAACACGACGAAACTGACTAAGTACAAGAAGATTTACTATTTGTTCGGTTCCGGTTGTGGATAAACTCTAATTGGCTTTTTCTTTCATAAAGATAGAAAATCCTGAAAATATCTTAAAAAAACATCAGCATATCTGGTTTGAGCTGGGCCGACTCAACGACTCATTCGGCTGTTGGATAAATTCTAACTGGTTCAAACTTTAAAAAGATAGAAAATCCAACAAAAAACTCTGAAAAAAATTAAAAAAAAACTGGAAATAATAAACCCACATCGGCATATCGGGTTCGGGCCGGACCGACTGCTCGACTCCGCGAAGCGGCCCCATTGGTCTCGTTAACGGATTTGGTGGTTACGGTAAGGCTGTGATGTGGCTGATCGAGTCCGAGGGCGGCCAGAACCTGAAAATTCAGAATGAATTCAGCTTTTCCAAAACAACTTTTTATAGCTGATTCATGAATTGGCAAATAATAAATGAAATAAAAAAAATTACCACTTTCAACAACAAAAATGGCAATGGCCCAACCGAATCATCGTCAGTGTTCTCCGGCCAGCCCGTCCACTCCTGACGGCGCTTCGGCACGTCCGTAATCGAATGCACGTTCTGTTTCACCTGGAAGCAAGAAAACCATTAAATAAATTAATCAGTAAAATCAATAATTAATTAATCCAATAAATTCAAGGTCACACTGGAAAGAAAATATAAAACTCATTAGTAAACTTTTCACGCATGACTTCGAGTTTCCTAACGTTTGCCTTCGGGAAAAAAATTTGCAGAATCCAAATAAAAAAAAACCCAAAATAGAATTTCCGAAAAATTTACTAAACCATTAAAAATAGTCCGAGGAAAATTAAATAAATAAAAAACAGACCGAGGAAAAATAAAACCTCGAACCTTATCAACGGTCTCCGATCCTTCCATCTCCCAAACGTAGGGTTCCTCCCGCGTATCAGTCTGAATGCGCAGTTTGTACTTTTTTGAGAGCTTCTCCGGCGTAGACAGCGCAGCTGCGCCCGAGGCTGACGACGCGGCCGCAGCTCCGGCGGAGCTCGTGCCGGCGATCGTGCGTAGTGGGGAACGCGTAGATGGACTGTAAACAATGTATCTGTGGGTGATTACTGATTATACTCCTAGTAGTCCTATTATAATTATAAAATGATCTATATTCTAATTATAATTACTGACATGATAGTCTATAATTATGTTGCCTAGGACTATTTTCCGACTACCATGGGTAATTTTGATGGAACAGGAGATTTTTCTGGCAATATAAAGCCGCTCAGGTACACAGTGCCACAATTTGTTTGAGTGCAAAAATCAAGATTTCTCACATCAAAATGCTGAGAAAATTTATAAACAGGAAAATTTAAAGTAAAATATAAGCCTCAGAAACTGATGTGATGACCCTACCCGACCTATGTTCGAAACCTGAATTAAGACACAAACACTGATGCGATGCTCTGGGTTTGTTCATTCTTCTCTGGCCACTATGAAAACACCATTTTGTTATATATCAGTGCGGCTGGATTACTCTATCTTGAGAAATGTAGAACTACCAGTAAGTCTAAAAAAGTCGAAACATAAAATAAAAATACCAACCCGACGCCATCAGCGCCCACGCGTCTCCATCGCAGATAAACGGGCGACGTGAGTGGCAGATCGGAGAGTTGGGTGGTGTCGGTGACGTCATCATTTGGCCATCCGTACAGCTCAAAATCGGCCAATCGACGTCCGCCGATATCCGAGTTAATCGTCGTTCGGAGATCGCCTGGAAATACATGAGATAAAGATTTCCAAATTTTATTCAGGTCTAAATCGCCATAACGGGAACGAGGAGCTCCAAATCACATAGTAAAATAGCGGACATTCCTTAATTACAATCGCGACGACGAAACTGAATGAATTTCACGAGAATTACAGATGAAGACATCTGATGAGTATAACAAAACCCTTATTTTACCAATCATTCATTCTTGGTTGAGCAGGATTTTGGGCGTTTGGGGAGCTAGATGACCGAAATCTCAGCTTGAGCGACTCATCGATACCGCCTGGCTTTTTAACATCGAAGTATTAAGAGCTCATGATCAAGGTAAATCAAAAATTGCATGAGAACACTTCACAAAAAAACTCATTTCCCCACAGGCCAAACAAACATCTGCCTGCGCCTGCCTTTCAACCCCTTCACTCTGAGAGTTTCGAACTCAGAACCTCTGGATTACGAGACCGGCGCCCTAACCACTCGACCAAGCCAACACTAACGGACAGTCTTCGAAATGGACATATGATAGGTGTGTCGTTGGCAGTTGATTCGATCCGCACTCTCGTCCAGCACGATGAACTCGAGAACGTTTTTGTCATCGTTTTTACTTGACCCACCACCGGCGCTGCCACGTCGTCGTCGATCCGTCTTGCGACGCGATTCTGGAAAGAAGCTCGTTTTTAATACGTAAATTTAAAAAAATTAGTCTAAATATCTGGAATTATGTACATATAGTCGAAAGTCGGTTATGATAAACCTTTCCGAATTTTTAATGGAATAATCTACCAACCGCAAAAAATGTATTATCTGTGATTAGAATTATGCAGCATAAAGGTTGAAAAATTTCAGGAGAAAAGAATGAAACTGTGAACCTGTTCTGGGAAACATTTTTTAATACGACGAAACAGAGCTGAAGTACCATTTCTCTTTGTGTCTGTTCTGTACGTAAAATCATGTCAACTTTTTATGAAAGGTTTAACATAACCGATTATAAATCTCTATCAACCTTTACCAGATGAGGAAGATGCCTCTTTTTCACACTCAGCAGCAGCCGGCGCCACCAACTCGGTCGGATCGACGGTTGCCGAACCATCAATTAACACCTAAAAAAGATATGTAAACTTTTCCACTAGCAACAACAACAGAGTATGTTAAATGAAAAAAAAACAAGGAAAAAAAACAAATAGACCGTTTTGTTTTTTTTATTTATTTTTTTCTCTTTAATTCAGGATGGTTTCTTAAAAAGCGCCTACGGTTGTTTGTGTGTGTGTTGTTTGTGCGAAAAAGGCAAAAGTTTTACATGGTAAATTTTTTGCAGGCCGATTTTCAACATTTCCGTCCACCAAACGCACAAAATTTGAAATGTATCTTTCGAACTGAAAGATACATCCTGGCAAACGCACTAAATTTGAAATGTACCTACGCACTAAATTTGAAATGTACCTTTCGAACTGAAAGATACATCTTTCAGTTCGAAAGATACATTTCAAATTTTGTGCGTTTGCCAGATGTATCTTTCAGTTCGAAAGATACATTTCAAAACTCTTGATTAGAAGAGTACCCGAGCATGGATGAGAGTCTAAACGTCATTTCAGATTTGATTTGCAGTAAAAAAATTGGCCGAAAGTGTTTAATGATGAGTTGATGACAAATCGAATCACCACAATAACAGTTTGCTTTTATTTCCTTCCCAAAATACAAAGCCGAAAAAATTTTAGTACCCGAACCCGGCGGATTGGTGGATCATAGCGATTATCTCTTACCCTTTCAATGTTGAATTTTTGCCAATGCCGAAAAACAATAAATTTCGGCATTATTTTTTTCGTTGAAATTTTGAAGTTTTCTATGTTTTTCAAGTTCGTTCGAAAAAAAATAAAACAAGGAAAAACAAGGAAAAAAAACAATTGGGCCAGGCCAATTGTTTTTTTAACATACTCTGAACAACAATAAATTTATTTGAGATTGTAATTACATTTGCTGCGCTTTTCAGACAAAAATCGGATTTGTAATACAGGAAATGGAATTGAAAAAAAGAAGTATCCGTACCTGCCAAGGATTGATTGGCGGTGGTTGGCCGAAAACCGGCGACTCGGACATCGGGGTCGGGTTGGGCACCCAAGCGATATCATCGAGCATGTCAGCCTGCAAAGAAAAAATGGGTGTACTCGAAAAGTGAAAAAGGTTATGAAAAATCATCCTCGTGGCGTGCCAAAAAAGATATGGACTCAGAAAAACAGTCAGTGTGTCAGGGAAAGTTATTGAAAACAACTCAGTCAGTGCAGTGAAGTGAGCAAATATTGAATGCAATAAACCAGGCTGGCGATCAGTCAGTCAATCAATCAGTGAGTCAGTCGGTCAGACTGTCTGTCTGTTTGTCACCCTACCCAATCAGTTATATCTCACCATCAGTTAACCAGTCAATCAATCAGAATATTTGTTAGTATGTCAATCAATCAATTTTCAATTTTATTTGTCTCGATCATTAGATTGGGTATACACGAGTGAAAACAATCAAACAATCACACAACCTGCGGATCCATCCATGTTAACACAATAACACTCCTCTCCTCAGCATCGCTCTGTACGGCCAACGCTCCATTGTCAGTCAGTCAATCAGATAGTCAATCAGTCAGTATGTCAATCAGTTAGTCAGCCAGTCAATCAGTTAGTTAGCCCGTCAATCAGTTAGTCAGTCAATCAGCTAATCTTTCAGTAAGTCTGTCAATCAGTCAGTCAAATAATCACAAACCTGCGCCTCCATATTAAGACTCTCATCAGCGCCACTCTGCACGCCCAACACTCCATTTTCAGTCATTCAATCTGTTAGTCAGTTTGTCAATCAGTCAGTCAGTCAGTCTATCAGTCTGTCAATCAATCAGTCAAATAATCACAAACCTGCGCATCCATGTTGATACTCTCATCAGCGCCACTCTGCACAGCCAACGCTCCATTAACAGCCGCGTTGAGATCCCAGTTGGAGGATTCAAGGAAGGCCATCGCCTCACCGACATCTGTGATTGAGGTGATGGCCTGAAGAAAGCATAGAACATTGCTTTTTACTAATAATTCCAATCACGAGAGAAATGACGAGGCATTTCAGAAGTTTGCGATGAAAAAGCAGTAAAACTGTTACAACAGAGTACCTATCAATAGCCTCGCGAGTATGCTACTAGAGAATTATTGAAGACTTGTCATGCCAGTATAGACACTGGTTTAATTAGACTACCGAGTCTTGTTAGTATGGTTTCTAGACGAAACTCAAGTCTTTTAGTCCTAAGCTCCTGATCGAATAAGTTAATCCCAACCTGGAAGTTTGCAATCAAATCGTCTTTGTTCGACGTTTCTTCCCAGCCCTCCTCCATGCCGCCCGTGGCCATTTGTTGTTTAAATATTATACTTTTCACTCCAACGACTGCAATCAACTAATGAAAGTAGTAACCGACTTTCTTCTTTCTTCAGGTGATTTTGAAGATCGCCTTCGGGTGGTTGATTGAAACTGAAATTGTAAAATAAGAAGCTCAACACTCAGTGAAGATTGAACAATAAAATAAGCAAATAAACCGTGTTTGATAATATATTTATTCAACTGAAAGAGGGTGAGATTTCAAATTTTTTAACCGTCTTAGCACAGTGCGCAATATCATGTGTAAAACAGTGCGATCATACCGTAATTTTGGTTCAATTCTGGGGTGAGTAATTGTTGTAGATTTTTTCGCGTTTGAACTGGCTGGAGTACAGTAGGTTTATTGGCTCCCAGGGAGAGGTAAAACTCATTAATATGTTCTAACAAGCTCATCTGACTTGCTTCAACATTATTACTCTCTTTTTATATATTTTTTTACTCACCCAATCAAAAACGTTTTTAGACTATCACCATTAGATATTTACACCAACCCGTGGGAACAAAATGCAAATGTACTGGTTTACACAAAACTCTGCACTGTGCTAAGACGGTAATTTTCATGATTTTGTTAAAAATCCATAATTCAAGACTTTGAATTTAGGATTTGAAACAAAATGCATTTGTAAAACTTTTCCATCACTCCTCAAGAAAAAAAAAATTTTTCGGACTATAAACTATAAAATGAAGCTTGTCCCGTGCACGACCAAAGGCCGTCTAATCACTCACTCACTCACTCACTCACTCACTCACTCACTCACTCACTCACTCACTCACTCACTCACTCACTCACTCACTCACTCACTCACTCACTCACTCACTCACTCACTCACTCACTCATTCACTCACTCAATCAATACCCACTCACTCACTCTACAGTTCATGTTTAATCCAAAATATATACTTGTTTATAAGAACGTTCTAAATACGGGAGGGGAAACTCTGGCCAAATTGACCGGTAACGACAGCCACTGCAGCGCCTTAGAGCGTTGCTATTTTACAGTTCATGTCTCATCCAACCTATATATTTGTTTTTGGAAACTTTATAATTACGGGAGGAAAAACTCTGGCCAAATTGATCGGTAACGACAGCCACTGCGGCGGTTTAGGGCGTTGCTTATTTACAGTTCATGTTTCATCCAAAATATATACTTGTTTATAAGAACGCTCTAAATACGGGAGGGAAACTCTTGCCAAATTGACCGGTAACGACAGCCACTGCAGCGCTTTAGAGCGTTGCTATTTTACAGTTCATGTCTCATCCAACCTATATATTTGTTTTTGGGAACTTATATTTACGGGAGAGGAAACTCTGGCCAAAGTGACCGGTAACGACAGCCACTGTGAACCGAAGCTGACATTTTGTTCATGTTCTACAGCTATCAATAGATAATAAAAGCACTTTCCAAACTAGAGCCTGCTGGGCGAAATCCCCTAAGTTAGGGGAGCGGTCGTTCGCTTCGCTCACTCCAAATATATGAAGTTACATAATTTATTTTTGCGAAAAATGATTGTTTAACCTACAGTTTTGTCCAGTATAAACAAATTTATAATATTTACCTTTACCATTCGGTAATTCTTAAAATTGGTTCCAGTCTGTTCAGGAGAGCTAATGCAGAATACAGATGAACTACACTATAAAAATAAAACATACAGCCAGCTCCTGCTGTGAGTGAGTGGGTATTGAGTGAGTGAATGAGTGAGTGAGTGAGTGAGTGAGTGAGTGAGTGGTTGAGTGATTTCTGTGATATGGGGATAAAGTAATGGCGCGCATTCAAACTTAGTCTTCTAAATTTATCAGAATGTTGTAATGGGCTCAAAAGGAGGGAAATTTCTTCAAAGGTTGGGGAATTTGCAGTTTTAATGCCATTTTTCCTACACCTTAGGGAACAAACTGCACTTTTTGGAACTGCCAAAGAAGGGGGAATTCCACTTTTTCCTCCCCTTATCGACCGCTAGTATTTGGGATCATATGATAACAGAAAAATTACACATTGTGTTGACCAGTGGCGGTCGGGCTAATCCTCTAAACAGGGGAAGTTCGTCAAAGTAGGAGAATGGGCTGTTTTCCGGCCATTTTACTTACACCTTAGAGAACAAATTCTATTTTTTTGAAAACGGCAAAGAGGGAGTAATTCCCTTTATTTATCCCCATCTCCCACTCTTGGACGGGCCAAACCTCTAAAGGGAAGGGAATCTTTCCAAAGAAGGGGAATTTGCCTAAATCATGACAGTTTACCTACATTTTAGAGAACAAATTCTACTTTTTCATAACGGCAAAGAGAGGATAATTCTCCGTTTCTTTTCTCTTCTCGTCTGCTAGTTCTGTAACGTGAAAGCCTGGAATAAAGGCACGCAATCAAATTCAGTCTCATAAACAAATGATAATGCTTTGAGGCAATTACATCGGTTATGTTCACAGGCGGACGAGTCAATCCTCCAAAGGGAGCTGAATTTCGTCAAAGAGGGGGAATCGGCATATTTCAGGCGATTTCACCCACACCTTAGGGAACAAATTCAACTTTCTGAAACCACCAGAGAGGAATTCCACGTTTTTCGTTCTTCCCTCGTCCGCTAGTTCTGTAACATGAAAGCATGGAATAAAGGCCCGCATTCAAATTCAGTCCCATAAACAAATGATAATGCTGTCGGGCAATTACATCGGTCATGTTGACAATCTAGTATTTGTCTTTACAAGCGCTGATAAGGCGTTTTACGTTCAAGGCACCAGCGGACCAGAGTGGAATTCCCCCTCTTTGGCGTTTTCGAAAAGTAGGATTTGTTCTCTAAGAAGTGGGTAAATGGTCTGAAAACTGCCGAGCCCCACCTCTTTAAAAAAATTCTCCTTCATTTGGAAGATTGACTCGTCCGCCAATGTTTCAAGGTCCTCTGTTCTCGCTCTGTATCACGTAACCTGCCATGTGGGACAAAAAATGATTGTTTCTATAATAATTTTCTACCTTTTGTGTTTTTATAGCTGGCATATTCATAGAACGTACGTACATAGGCTTACTGGATTTTTCGGTTTGAGACGTGTTCTAACCTATTGAAGTTTTTTGTTTAATGTAAAACCGTTGTCAATGTGTGTACCTACAGCTTGAAGAAGTCAGCTGTCAGTCATTAAAAAGATAATTGAAACAAAACCTGGTTTATATTTCCTTGTGCAATTCTCTACGACTTCTGGTTAGATTTTAAAGGAAAGTGAAGAAGACGGAAAAATCTGTCATCGATTTGACCAGAACTAAATTTCTAGAATTTATAAAACTCTTTTTAGTCAAAAGGTTTACAGATTTTCTTTCACAACTGCTGAACTCCGGAAGCACTCTTACTTAGTTGCACTCATGTCATGCACTAGCGGACGAGAAGGGGAGGAAAAAGTGGAATTCCCCCCTCTTTGGCGTTTTCAAAAAGTAGAATTTGGTCCGTATGGTGTAGGTAAAATGGCTCGAAAACTACCAATTCCCCCCTCTTTGACTAAATTCCCCTCCCTTTGGAGGATTAGCTCGTCCGCCAGTGATGTCATGCAACTTTTTTTTATCGGAGCATAGAAGCTGAACCACTGGCGGACGAGCTACATAGGCATCCAAAGCGAGCGGAATTTCGTCAAAGAGGGGGGAATCGGCGATTTTGAGGCCGTTTTACCTACACCTTACGGAACAAACTGCACTTTTCGAATTTGCCAAAGAAGGGGGATTCCGCTTTTCCCTCCCCTTCTGTCCCGCTAAAGTGCTGAACACAAGTCATTGTTATTTTAGTTTTTAGATTTACCATATAATGCGTCTTAATCCACGACTCGGTGCCCACGCAATATCATCCGCTGGCCGATGTCCTGTGAATCATGGCGAGGCTGCCACGTCGAAACAACCATCGGTTACGGTGAAAACATTCGAGCAGATACCTCGACTGCCGACGTATCCTGTTGTGGGTACATTGCCATTGTTTAGGATAGGTTGGTTTTTGACTCATTCGCTCATTCACTCACTCATTCACTCACTCACTCACTCACTCACTCACTCACGCACTCACTCACTCGCTCACTCACTCACGTATGCATTCACTCAGTCACTCACTCACGTATACACTCACTCACTCACTCACTCACTCACTCACTCACTCACTCACTCACTCACTCACTCACTCACTCACTCATTCACTCACGCACTCACTCACTCACTCACTCACTCACTCACTCACTCACTCAATCACTCACTCACTCACTCACTCACTCACTCACTCACTCACTCACTCACTCACTCACTCACTCACTCACTCACTCACTCACTCACTCACTCACTCACACTCACACACTTACTCACTCACTCA
>CAXIWR010000153.1:0-25934 GCA_964036265.1 Daptonema setosum | reverse complement strand
GACAAGATGGTTATGGATGACACATGATATATATAACGTCATGTAAAATTTAATTTCAATGAAAAGATTCTGTAAAACCTTCACAAATCGTTCAGATATGCATGGCTTAGCACAGTATGTTCAACCAGAGACGCTTATGAATAAATTAATATAAAAAGCGGGACAAAAGCCAATACATTCACTGTAGCATTCACACATGTTTTATTTTTAATATCTACTATATTTGCTACACAAAATCTACAATTTACTCACCGATTCATATGTAAAATACATGTTAGGCCTACATACAAGAAAATTTCCCCTTGGCAAATTCTGTTCACGAATTTTTCACTTGGGTGAACCCGTTGAAGTGATATTGTTGATCCATTTTTTCAATCTTCATGTCCACATCCGTGCTATTTTGTTAAACTATCCCACCCTGTTCAAGTAGATTTGAATTGTCCAAAGTACAGCCCCTAAAAAGTTAAAAATTTGCTGGGACTAAACTCTTATGATTTGACTTTTAGTAAGCATCAATCAACCTATCCTATAATAACTCTTACTTTTATCACCTTGTAGCACCTCATAGAAAAAATTGACTGCCACCGATAAGGAAGAGAAAACATCGTCATTCACATAATATTTCTTATCACCCGTTTTGGCTTTACATGTAGCCAGACAAGGGAACCATTTTCCAAGTTTATGTTTTGTGAAAATGTCATTTTGAAAGCATGCTTGTAAATATAAGTTCGTGAAACTAATGGCTAAATGTCGTATTGAATAAATAAATACAACCACAAGTGAACACAAAATATTATTATAAGAAACGATAATGCCGGCCAAGTCTGATTCTCCAAACGAAGCCAGTAAGCTGCAAGTACCATCAGGCATTGACAAATTATCGCCAGAACAGGTTACATTGTCAGTTAGTTAGTTAGTTAGTTAGTTAGTTAGTTAGTTAGTTAGTTAGTTAGTTAGTTAGTTAGTTAGTTAGTTAGTTAGTTAGTTAGTTAGTTAGTTAGTTAGTTAGTTAGTTAGTTAGTTAGTTAGTTGGTTAGTTTATTTCAATACAAGATGGATGGGTTCATTACTGACATTATAAACTTCATTTGGTTGCTATGTTCAGAAAACATTTTTTCTCGACCATCGTACAACGAACTAAAGTTGTTGCAGGCGATAGTTGCTCTGCAACTGCAACGTGCACGCCGTGATGCGATACCCCGATGGAGGGTCTATGCCGGTGTGGCCATTCTGTTCACATGCAACTTTCTCAATTATGCGGACAGATATACACTGTCCGGTCGGTTACTCCATTATCAGTTTGCTCATAAATAAAGTATATAATATAGTATATCTTCAATTCCAAATAAGGTCAGGACGTGCCAACAGGGCGCAATAGTTCCATAGTGATCGGTTTTACATATTTTGAAACTTGTGTGAGTGTAACAAATGATTGCCTGTGGACACTACTTTTAGATTCGTGTTATAGTTATTGGTAAATTGATAGTGTATGATTAGTTTAATTCATCATATATTTTTTTTAGAAAATCTGACTGAATCAATGACTTAATCACTTTATAATACAGCCGTATTGCCGGGTCTGCAGTCCTGCTTCTCGATCGGCGACACGGACGGTGGTCTGGCCATCTCGGTGTTCACAATCAGTTATATGATCGTATCGCCCGCGTTCGGGTATCTGGGCGATCGGTTTGATCGACGGCCATTGCTGGCAGTGGGCATATTCATCTGGTGTTTGGCTGTGTTGGCCAGCAGTTTGGTGCCATGCGATTGGGTGAGTTCCTCTATTACATGTTTTTCAGTACCGTAATTTTTAGTCCAGTTTTATAATAGAGTTTTTTTAACAACAACAAAATTGCGTGAATATGTTGGAAAAAAATTGTCAGGATATAGAATACGGTCTCTGCCGCATTATTGCAGCATCAGACAGCAAAATTGAAACAAAATTCGTATTCTCGAAACCCCATGTTGACACTTCATAATTTTATGTGTTTTTCGTTATTAAGTTTGTGAGTTAATTTTATCTCGTCGGTCTGAAAAGGTGCGTCAGATTCAATTTTATATCCTCACCAGTTTTTATCAACAAATTCAATTGATTTTCAAGGGAATCTGTTCTGTATTAAAAAGCTTTACATGGCATGTGTGATTTTTATTGGCCCACCCTGTATGTCAATGTGGCACTATAATATAACCATGTTAAATGTGGCTTAACTTAACAGCCGTACATCGTATTCCTTGTATTCCGTTCGTTATGTGGCATCGGAGAGGCATCCTACGTCACAGTCGCTCCCACCATTATATCCGATTTATTCGCTAAGGAAACCAGATCCAAAGTTCTCATGTTATTCTACTTCGCTATACCCGTTGGCACGTTAGTTGTTGTTGTTGTTGTAGTTGTTGTTGTTGTTGTTGTTGTTGTTGTTGTTGTTGTTGTTGTTGTTGTTGTTGTTGTTGTTGTTGTTGTTGTTGTTGTTGTTGTTGTTGTTGTTGTTGTTGTTGTTGTTGTTGTTGTTGTTGTTGTTGTTGTTGTTGTTGTTGTTGTTGTTGTTGTTGTTGTTGTTGTTGTTGTTGTTGTTGTTGTTGTTGTTGTTGTTGTTGTTGTTGTTGTTGTTGTTGTTGTTGTTGTTGTTGTTGTTGTTGTTGTTGTTGTTGTTGTTGTTGTTGTTGTTGTTGTTGTTGTTGTTGTTGTTGTTGTTGTTGTTGTTGCTGTTGTTGTTGTTGTTGTTGTTGTTGTTGTTGTTGTTGTTGTTGTTGTTGTTGTTGTTGTTGTTGTTGTTGTTGTTGTTGTTGTTGTTGTTGTTGTTGTTGTTGTTGTTGTTGTCGTTGTTGTTGTTGTTGTTGTTGTTGTTGTTGTTGTATTCGTTGTTGTTGTTGTTGTTGTTGTTGTTGTTGTTGTTGTTGTTGTTGTTGTTGTTGTTGTTGTTGTTGTTGTTGTTGTTGTTGTTGTTGTTTTTGTTGTTGTTGTTATTGTTGTTGTTTTTGCTGTTAATGTCATTCTTGTTTTTGTTCTTCTTCTTGTATTTATGAGGAGACTGTGAGTATTACACACTGTACATGTCCCTCTCGCTTTTTCACATCCGAACTTTGTATTTTCAGAGGGTTCGGTTTTGCAATTGGTGCCTTCGTATCGAGTTATTTCGATAATTGGGCAGCAGGTATGCGGGTGACCCCGATTTTAGGTTAAGCATTGTTTTACTCATTGCCCAATCAGTTACAGTAACTCAATCCTAAACCACATGATTACTTCACTGCTTCAGTTGTTATAACTGACTCACGTACATATGTGTTCACTAACTGATTGCCTTCCTCTTTAAAGGATTGCTGACGTTGCCACTTATTATATTCGTATTGCCCGAGCCTCCACGAGGATTAGCAGAAGCTGAAAAAGATATTTTCGAAGGGGACACAGGTTTTTTGTAATCCAGTATCATTAGCCTTAATATCAGTTTTTATATTGCCATTAAGAACGAATATAATTTAAGGCCGTGCACCGATGACGTTGAGTTCGTTCTTCGAGGATCTCAAACATTTGCTCTTCAAGTTGGGGATCACTCACTCACTCACTCACTCACTCACTCACTCACTCACTCACTCACTCACTCACTCACTCACTCACTCACTCACTCACTCACTCACTCACTCACTCACTCACTCACTCACTCACTCACTCACTCATAGCAAGTCGTATATGCTATCACTAGTGGCCTATACAATGTACGTATTCGCGGTTGGTGCATTCACCCAGTGGGCACCGATTGCCGCCATTTATGGTCAACAGATACAGGACCCTGATACCGAGTGGAAAACACTGTGCGTTGTTGTTGTTGTTGTTGTTGTTGTTGTTGTTGTTGTTGTTGTTGTTATTGTTGTTGTTGTTGTTGTTGTTGTTGTTTTCATCATAGTTGTGAAGCTTTTAAATAAATAAATTTCCAGTGCACCCGCCCTATTCGGAGTTGTAACGATGCTGGCTGGTCTATTCGGTGTTGCCGCTGGCGGTTATCTCTCAGGTTGAGCAACACCAACTGTAATATTGTTTTACAAGTGATCGTGTGGAAGATTCATATATAATCATCTTTTTTTATTTACTAAAATTATGAATGCGGATGCTAATATTAATTTTCAAATGTATTGCAGTGTTCTGGAAACGTTACAACGGTGCGGCAGACCCGTTGATTTGCGGATACAGTGGTCTGTTGGCTGTACCATGTCTGTATCTGGCTATCGTATTCCTTACCGATCTGATGGCTGTTTGGGTTAGTCAGTTTGAAGCATTCTGGCACAACTTTAAAAGATATGTTCCCACTGCTGGGAAATTTTCATTACAAGAACAGTAATGGTTAATCAATTAATACACAGGATGTTCGGTTTACTAATCAGTTTTACAATACTAGTAATAATTGAATTTCATCATTATTATGAGTTACTACATATGTTTGAACTTTTTCCTCTTTTCCAGTTTTTCGTGTTCTTTGGTGTTTGTTTTCTCTGCTTCTACTGGTCGGTGGCGATGGATTTTCTCATGGTTAGTTCGGCACACTCGTCAAACTTGCTCACTCACATTGCATCCTATTCACTCACTCACTCACTCACTCACTCACTCACTCACTCACTTACTCACTCACTCACTCATTTTAATCACAGTACATAGTCATACCCGAACGACGATCCACGGCTGCTGCAATTCAAATTCTTGTTTCGCATGGTCTGGGCGATGCCATCAGCTCGTTGATTGTGGGCGCGGTATGTTTTTGTTGCTGTTGTTGTTGTTGTTGTTGTTGTTGTTGTTGTTGTTGTTGTTGTTGTTGTTGTTGTTGTTGTTGTTGTTGTTGTTGTTGTTGTTGTTGTTGTTGTTGTTGTTGTTGTTGTTGTTGTTGTGTTTGTTGTTGTTGTTGATGTTGTTGTTGTTGTTGTTGTTATTGATTTTATTTGTTGTTTTATAGACATACTAAAACCCATTTGCAGATCTCAGACGCCGAACGAGGCGATCAGCGATCGTATGCCGCACATTTCTATGCCCTGAAGAATGCGCTCTACCTGCCTGTTTTTTTGGTCGCACTGGGTGGAGGCTTCTTTCTGTTCTCATCATGGTTTGTGGAGGCCGATAAGGCTCGGGCTGATATGGAAACCAAAGGTTATTGTGGGGCAAGCTTAGAAAATCAACATGGTCAGGTCAACTCATTTACTGATTTTTTTCTGATCATTGATCCTGTAGCATGATGTTGCAGCGAATCGTAACGTGCGTGTCCGGTCATTGGTGTCCAGTACCATCCAGCTTCGCAAAGAATCCATGAGCAAGGAGGCATCTGGTGAACGGGTCACCAGGTTTTGATTCAATCACCATTGATTTACATTCCACAAATCTTTGTTCTATAGTTGTTCTAACAAATACATTTCGCTCTATCACCCATATGACTGACTCTCTTGCACCAAAACACTGTTCAATTTTCCTTGTTCATTATAGGAAAAATTGATAACTGAATGGAGAAACGCATGAATCTTGAAAATTTCGATGCTATATTCTTCTGCAATAAGGGTGTATGAACTTCGGAAAACGCCAATTGCTCAGTTGTACATTTGTTTTTTTTTCGTGATTTTATTTGTGATATTCAAATGCGTAATCATGGTATTAAACGAGGAAAATCATTGAAGTAGAAATATTTTATTACTGAAAGCTATTATGATATTTTCGCTCAATTTAATACAGAGAAAGTGTGGTCGTATCACAATGAACGGCACTTCAGCTTAGCATTACTTTTTTAATAGGGTTGAGAGTTGACATTGACAATCATCTACGAAGCCCTTTTAATATTTACGCTCATAGGGTGCTTTGTCGTTTGGATGGAAATTTCAGCATTGTCGACAATGAGTTTCTGTAGAGTAAGTTATTTTGGCGAAGGATTACTATGCGAAGTCCTTGTGGCAGTGGCATCTTCATTAGAAGAATAACATTTGAATAAAACTAAGTCAGTAGCCATCGTCATTATCGTTTATCAATATCAAGGAAGTTTGTGCCAAAATTTGTTAAACGGAAGATTTTTGCAAAACGAATGTACAAAATTAAGTTAACACTGCAGAAACTCATCATTGACTGTATTATGGATGGCTTTCAGTAAATATAAAGTGGGATTCGAATCATGATTGTTTATATCGCAGTATCTGCAGTAGTTGTTCGTGATAAGAGAATTCGTATTAAGTTATAATCACTAGTTGAATACCCGTTGCCAGCAACGTATGATCGAGTTTTATAGGAACCGAAGTTTCACGGGAAATCATGAGATACATACAGGGTGGCTGTAAAGTAACGACGCGTTTTCCGGCCGCCCATTTCTCAAAAAAATTATATTGCGTGACCAGTGTCTTTATAGTCAAACTTGCGTAAAAACACCTGAAAAATCGAATTATTTGGTCAGATTTTACGTATTATAATGTATTTGTAGGCTTTTTGTGGAATTTCTGTCAAAAAGCAATATTTTTTTACTTCTTGGATCCTAGACGGATTTTTTTTCAAAATAAAAGCTTTATAGGATTCTAAAAGTTTACACACTGTTTTAATAATGATTTTTAAAAAATATCATCGCCAAATAACACTATTGGTGTTATCTGATGGTGAAAATTAAGCCAGCTTTCACATGTCACTTTTTACATCAGAATCTTATTTCAGCATTTTTCACCAATTATCATGCTTTTATGACCCTTAATGGTGTCTTATGACACCAGATTTGTGTTATAGGAGTTATGGAAGTATGATAATCCTACTTAGGACCTAAATCTTTGATTTTCGAAATTTTGGAATTTTATCGAATTTCGCATTTTTTTTCATTTATTGAGACTTCTTGGTAGTGAAGTACTATGAATTCTAATTCTTTCATAAATTCTTTAACACAAAACTCAACTTACCGTTTGTTTATATCATTATGAATCCTGGTTGAAACCAATTGATACTTAATTCGTATTACTATGGTCAGTTTTCATGGAATTTCGGTCAGTTTTGTTGAAAAATAACGAAATTTCCGTTAATGTTTGGAAAAAAATTAATTTGAGCAGTCCTACACTAAAATGAACCTCATAATCTGAAATTTCAGGTATGAATACATATAATTGGCATGTAAAAGTCAATCAAGTTAATACAATAGTTCTGAGAAATAGACGGCCGGAAAACGCGTCGTTACTTTACAGCCACCCTGTATACTAAACCCGTTGATTTATTCTTTTTTTTCCTGTTTAGACAAAAATTGTATTCTGTGGCATTTACCCGACCCGTAAATTTTTTATATCATCCAATATCGGAAACTACATCAGTTGAAAATTAAGATAGATTCTTCGTACTGTTCAGCAACACAATCCTGTGTTTGAATAGGTACATGACAGTTATGTAATTGAATGGAAGAGGCAAAGGAATTGAATACAGTAGTTTTATTTTTTCTACTCATCCCGTGAAACATCTCATAAAATTGAGATAATAATAAATTAATAAATTAACATTCAAACAAAAATCGTGATCAATGACTCAACCATCACGTCCCAATATTGCTCATCCATTCCGAAAAACTCCATTCGTCCCGTTAAAACGTCCGAAGATAATTTTTTACTGTGACCAGATCCGAAGATTAAAAGTGAAGATAAACTGAACCAACACAACCCTATCCAAAGATTAATTGGTTCAAATATGTATTTTTTGCTACCTCAGTATTTTTTGGATTCGTATCGGCGATTGAGCTGAAAATAATGAAAAAAAAACATATTTTTAGAGCCCGTTGTATGTACTTGTGGCAAAGGCAAAAATATTTGATCTGTGATGAAATGGCTTGACACGACTTTTGATTGATGTTTTCAGTTAGCAATTATGTAACAGCTCAGACGGTTTATTATGTACGTTCAGCAGTACAGTAGATTTCCTGAAGTATGTAGCACAAAGTACATTCAGTATAATTAGTTTATTTGAACACCTTACTAAAAAACCCTAATAAAAATTCAATCATCTCGTTTAATTAATTACTGCATTGAAAAAAAAATCCACCCACCCGACGGATGAGCTAAACCTTAAAGATTTTGATAAATTATCGTTTTAGTTTCAATAACACTACTCGTTGTTCGAGTAGATACATGTAATGTAAATTATGTAGTTGAACTAATGACGCAAGTATAAACTAACTACAGTGTCAAGACGTCAAAGTTAGCCAGTTATTACACATTGCCGTGTTAACATATCAGTTAACTTTTAACACACCAGAAAAAAACCGATAAAAATTCAATCATCTCGTTTAATTATTTGCTGTTTTGAAAGAAAAAAATTCTACCCACCCGTTTGAAATGTCTCAAGATACGTTAGTTCCGTGACCGAGACGTCGACCAACCCAACGTGATTCAAAGATAGTAGTTCTCTCTGATACTGCTACCGTGAAGAATGTCCCTTTATTGCAAAGAAAACAAACGTCATCCATTGAGTTGTTAATTTAATTCATCGAAAATGAAACGTTTTGTATACCCGTTGCCGGCAACTGTGAATCAAGTTCTACAGACAACCATGTACTTCAGTTAAACAGTAAGATATTTTATCCTTCCATGTACAGCCACACAACCAGTTGTTTGAGTAAATACAGTAGGTACATACATACATACGTACGTATGTAGATACATGTCAGTTATGAAGTTGAGTAGAATATGCAAAGTATAAAACGGTTCATTCAAAAACTTACCATAGCTGAATATTTTTAATTTCTCACTCATCTTGTTAAACGTCTCACTTAGCACACCAGACAGAAAAATATCAAAAAACCTTACTATTAGGGATTCAACGTAACCTTAGGAACACCTCATTAACAGGAAATAATTATTTATCATGGTTTCCCAATTTTAGACAAAAATTGCATTCTGTTGGATTTACCCGACCCGTTGAAATTAAGTTTATCATTAAATATTTGAACCTACTTCATTTGGACAGTGAGGTAGATTGTCCTTTTCTATTCAACAGAACCCGTTGTTTGAGTATACAGGGTGGGGCAAAAGTAACTATACACTTGTTGGAGGCCAATTTCTCAAAAAAAATTATTGAGTGTATATGATGTTATTAGCGATATACACGTTATAATACCTGAAAAACCCGATTCTGATGTCTATTTGACCGTATCTTGAGTTATTTTCAATTTAAAACAGGATTTCAGTCTTTTTATGGTTTTTCCTCTTTTTAACGTTTTTAATTGACCTCATGGTCTAATCAAAATTCTCAATAAAGGATAAGAAGTGTGTAACAATGCATAATCCAATCCGGGTAATGCAGTTCCCGACTCCGCGAATATTTACGGCACCTCAATTTAGTCAGTCAGTCAAACTAAAAAAATATTACGACTGTCTGGCGATTATGTCAAACTATAGTCGGTCAGCCGCTATGTTAGGTATCAAGCTATAGGCTAGCGTAGTGAGTGATGCCATCCGGGTAAGCCAGTTCCTTACTCCGCAAATGTTTACGGGATCGTAATTTAGTCAGTCAGTCAATCTGTCAAATAGTCGGTCAGCCGTTATGCAGAAAATGTTAAAGGACAACCATCAAAATGAAGAAAATTCTCTGATACTGCTACCGAGAAGAATGTCCCTTTATTGCAAAGAAAACAAACGTCATCCATTGGATTGTTAATGTAATTATTCGAACATGAAACGTTCTGTATACCCGTTGCCGGCAACTGTGAAACAGGTTAGACCGACCCGACCCGTATATTATAAGTTATTTCATCAAATACTTAAAATTACAGTACTTCAGTTGAACAGTAAGGGAATTTTTCCTTCCATGCACAGCCACACAAACGTCTCAATTGAAACAAATGGAAGATAAATATTCGAACAAACATTGGATTGAATGATTCAATCATCAAAAATTATAGCAGCATCGTTATCCATCAAAATGTGTGAAAAAAATATGTAAAATATATCCAAATTTCTTGCATAAGAAAACTTTAAACGACAACCATAAAAATGAAGAGAATAAAGAATCGAACTTTTCAACTAACTCGGCGCGTTGAACGACTACGCTACTTAACCGTTGCTAAAAGAGGAATTTCTTACCTTATAAAGCTCATACCGCTGCTGTCAAAATCAGTTCCACAGTTGACACTTGACAGTAGTGTTAGGGCGCGTTCAGAGCCGTCTTGTGAGTTTCTCAAGAAATTTTCGGTAGCAGATGACCATTGGGAAACTTCCAAAATTGAATTATTCAGCCATTCTATAAACTTTTTAAAAAATTCAAGGTAAATAATCGAATTTAGGGAACAACTTTCATGCAGGATGGAACTTCAATTATGAGTTTTCCGGTTGATCATCCGCGACTCAAGTTTTACCAAGCATTTTGCCTGTTCATGCAGAACTGAAACCTTTGGACAAGCATACATACACGACCCAAAAATTTTCGTTGTCAAATTTATATATAGATATCAAAACGTACTTATTTTGCAACTAACATACTACTGAAGAATATGGGTGGTTTAACGACAGTTTATTCGCTACATATTGGCTTTATATACGATGTTAACTATGTACCAATAAGCCATTATATAATATAATCTTATTCAAAACTATGCTACGACAAAAAATTCAGGTTTACAAGTTTAGAGTAATTTATCTGAGTATCAACTCATGTGACATCGAGCATTTGTTCTGTAACACTGGTTGAAAGCGGATGACACCTAACGCTCCCGCCTTCTAATCGCGTCTGAAAATTCGAATAATCAATCATTTATTTTCATTAACTCACTCACCTTTAACTTTTCAAATTAAACCGTCCATTCACTCGAATAATTGCAAATATTTAAATAAATTTTTACATGCATTAACATCACTCCAATCTACCTGTTTAGCTCGTGATATTGTGGGCATGAGAGCCAGGCAAATTACTACTTTGGTGGACGTGGCTGTGCTCACCGGCCGCACATGTTCGGCGGCAACAGCCTTCTTTAGTTCATCTGAAATAAGATGAGAATGCAAATAACAAGCTCACCGTTCACAGATTAATTAGAATTTAACAAATTCAGTAATTACAATAGTACTTTTCACAATGATTGAGGTTCTTGATTATTTAATTGTAAACTATTAGGACTTTATCATGAAACTATTGAGTTTACTTACAGCCAACCATCAAAACGATTGCACTGTGATTTCTTATTGGCATCGGGTTGCTGAAAACAAAGATAAAAATGCATGAATGACCGATTGGGTGAGTGAAAAACGACCAGATGAACTATACAAACTACTAAAATGAGAGACTGTTCAACCATCCACTGACTGATTGACAGACTGAATGTTCGACATGCTGATTTAATATTTAGACTGATCGACTCACTATCGGGACTGATTGACCGGGTTGACCTTTCTACTGATGGAACTAAATGACTGACTGACCGACCTCATCAATCGCTTCATATTCGCTTTCAAACTCAAATCTTTTTGATTTTGTCTTCGACTTTGATTTTGTATCAACGTCTTTATGGTTAGATTTTTTGTTATCATTGTTGTTGTTGGTTTCCTTTTTTAATTTATCACATCCTTTTTCTTTATTCTTCTCTTCCGGTTTCGGGCTGAAAGAAACAAGTTATTATTATGTCGTCGAGTGCATTTTTTTTCGTAGTTTCGGATTCAGAATATGTTTACTTAGTTTGCTACTTACGGAGTATAAGCTGTTGACTGGCCGTCACTGGCAGACGAGCCAATCTTCTAAAGGGAGGGGAAGTTCTTCAAAGAGGGTGAATTCCACTCTTCCCTCCCTTCTCTGGCCGTGTAACCTGCAAGCCGTCCGTTCAATGTCCTCTCCAATCTCATCAATTGAATCATCCAGTTTTGATTTGGCTGTTTTCGCCTCGTTGTAGTCGTCTGTTGATACGTCGTCTTTTGTCTTTTTCTTCTTTTTTCTACAGCAGAGTGTTGTCCCGAGTAGAGGCAGTCCGATACCGAAGAACAGGGTGGGTGTCAGGTATGGGTAAAGTAATGGGTACCTGGTTGAAAACATGCTCACTATCACTGCAATGGAGCTTGTCCGATGCACAGATTATTAAGTAGAGAGAATTCAAAAATATCAAAGAATATCGATGAAATCTTAACATGTTGCAATAATTCTGTCTATCAGATTAAATTACTCAACATTCGCGCTTAAGTTCCTTGCTAAAGTCAAAAAGTCATTCGAATAATCCAACATTTTGTGGTCGTTGCTTCAGCAGGGAGCTTGGTCCATCTACTTTTCAGGTGGAGGTTTGGATGTTATAAGCAGTGAAAGTCTTGATTTTGTGGGATAGCGGTTTCAGCGCTGTCGGGTTAGTAGGGTGTTGATGAGTAAACCAGTGATGAATGGGTGAGTAAATAATGCGGGTCAGTATAAAAAGTAGCTGTGATAGCGTTATGCTCAATTCTGCTCATAAATATACACCTTCAATTCAATGGTGGTTAAAGGCCCGTACATACTCCACCATAACACGTAACATAACAAGGCATCATAACATAGCAAGTTATGCTAAAGCTCATTTCCAGAATCTGCAAAAACAAAATGCCAAAAAAGATTCTGATAATGAAACATTAGTAAGTAAGACTATCGAATCAAAATGCGACAATTACATCTCATTCGAAACTCTTGTGATTACCATAATTACTTCTATTAGATAATGTTATAATGCAACTTCAAGATAAAGTGATTTCATTTACTTCTTCGATGATATAATTGATTCATCCGCTATATATTAACTGAATGTTATTCACGTGATACCTATTTGACATACAATACATTTTCATAGTCTGCTATTAACCAGCGACTAATCTTCATATTTGATACACACCAACTGCTATATATTTGACTTCCATAACCGTCAAATAAGTCACTGTCACAATTCAAACCAAATTCCAGTTTATTCATCATTCATAATTCGTTCTTTGATACATCATCATACATTTAAAATGTCACTTTGAACTTGTTTGCATTTGCATATTCCATTTCAACTCATTGCTTAATTCATGATGCACATCAATGTGGGATTATTTTGGATCTATGAATCCAATTTCAACTAAAATATTCGGTTAAACGTGGGTTTTATCTTTTTGGAAATAATATCGTCCAATTCTTTCTCTAAAATATAAATATATTGGACGTAAAGTAATCACGGTCTTAAAACTTTTCATATAATCAATCACACATAACTAAAAACGGTCAATCTAACTTTTCATGTAATAAAAACACAATAACTCATTTTGGAATTGACGGATATCTGACTCTAAACGGCTCAGCTTCTGGAGACGGACATTGTCATTTACCACATCACCGTCAGCTATTTCATCTGCGAATCTGCTGTACTAGAACTACCTTATTCGGTTCTAGTAAGACCAGAAACCCTCGTGGTGATAAATCTGTGAAACATTATCACATACACTCGAATCCACAGAGCTATTCCTGTGCGAATTCAGAGAAACAGAACCATATCTGTTTGAGTGCATCGCCATCATAAGAACAAAACATATTGTTTCTTATTGATATGTATTGACAGTCAACATCATAAGATCAGAACCGTTGACCTGATTCTTAATGGTTGAACCAATAACAACCGAACTTGACTAATTGGGATATTAGCCCGTTGCTTTTATCCTAATATAACATTGACTATAGGCTAGCAGGTCTGTCCTGTCACACCAGAGCCTGTGAAGCCATTGCCGCGCAAGTCTAGTAGTGCACTGAAACATGCACATATATTAAACATTAAATTGTGGAAGACGCGCGAGCATCAGCGATAGAAAAAATAACACTCGGATTGTGAGATCGCGCGGCATTGTCACTGGTTTTTATCACATAAAAATCCAATTTTGTGACATGTTCCTTGGGAGGAAAAAATTTCTATCCCGTCTGAATTGTGGGCTGAAGTTGAAATGGAGATATAAAGACAATTTCGGCCAGTAATGAACATATTTTCAATTCAAGGATCTGCCCACGTTGTTGCCAAACTCGGGTACAATTCCACTTTAGCGGTCCTTTCGAAAAAAATGGTGACAAAAAATATGGTGACTACTTAGTCACCTTTTATTTATTTTAGTCACCACATATTTTCGGCGGTTTTGTCACCACAAAAAGTACTGACAACGCAAGGTTTTTCATGTCACCACGAGCCGAACCATAACTTAAAATAAGAGTATAAAAATCGGAAGTGTTAAAATCGGAAACGTCAAAAGCGTAACTTTAAGAGGCGTACACGTTTAGAAACTGTTAGAAAAGCCCCGGTCATGAGTGTTTACCTGTTATTTCAAGTTATGGCTAATGGTTCGGCTCGTGGTGACATGAAAAACCTTGCTGGACACCTCCGCTTCGCGGTGCTAACGGTTCAAGGCGGGGGCATAAAATATAGGTTTCAGTGTAGGCTTAGGCTTAGGCTTAGCCTTTGGAGAAGGGCTCGGGCGCTAAGCGCTTCCCAAACTCTAAGCCTAATCCTAAGCCTAAACTGAAAACTAACTCTTACCCCCATATCACAGAAACTTTTGGCATTGGGTGCCTAACTTGGTGCATCTTTATGCAAAAAACTTGAAGTTCTATAACTCACGATATAACCGGTTAAAAATAAAAAACTTTTGTTCAGATGAAAGTTCGTTTTTTCCTCATAGTGCAATCACGAAAAACTCCAAGTAAATACATTTAATTGGATAGAAAACATGCAATTTATATCGCACTCAGTTTTCGCTCCGAGACCAGGTGCCAAAGGACGCATTTGTCATAAGCAGCAGTGCATAAAGTTTTGCCATACCATTTTCAATGCATTATATTGTGTTTGTTTAGAGTTTCTTATTTTTCTCATGTGTAAAAATAGACAATCTCACCTCTGAACAAAAGTTTTCAATTTAAAACCAATTCTCACGTGAGTTATAGTATAGAACTTCAAAGTTTTCTTGCATAAAGATGCGCCAATTTAGGCACCCAATGCCAAAAGTTTCTGTGATATGGGGGTGAGCCTCATATTCGGTGATCTCGCTTAGAACGAACAGTCTGTGCTAATGACTAAGCCGAAGCCATACAAACAATGAAATGGGCCCTTCAAATGTTAATAGCTGATATTTTTTCATATATGGTAATTACCAGGAGCGATAATTTTTCATATATGGTAATCACCAAGAGCGGTTATTTTTCATATATGGTAATCACCAAGAGCGGTAATTTTTCATACATGGTAATCACCAAGAGCGGTAATTTTTCATATATGGTAATCACCTTAAATGACATCATATATGGTGTTTTGGATTGTCAGCACCAAGAGCGAAAATTTTTCATACATGGTAATCACCAAGAGCGAAAAGATATCATATATGGTAATCACCTTAAATGACATCATATATGGTAATTACCACAAGCGAAACGTGTTTCATATCAGGTAACTATTACCTTATATGAAAATTGTTTTTTTTACATTCATACATGGTGATCACCTCATATGCTATACGAAATACTTTGCTCATGTCATTTGAGGTTATAAGCACCACGTATAGTCGAATTTTTTGGTTAAGACTTTTTTTAGGAACTTTTTTGTGTGTAAAACCTTTTCCTGATCCCGAAATTGGTGATTCCAAGCGAGGAAAAAAGTTACAAAAAAAGTTGATGAATTTTTTTTTATTTTCTTTGTCGGAATTTTTGTTTTTATAAAATTAGGCAAGCTTTGCTGATTTTTTTCATGTAATTTTCATGGAAATACGTTGACTATTGAAAGGGTAAAATAATTTTCAAAGTTAGATTAAATTTTCAAAAATTATTTTACCCTTTCAATAATCAACGTATTTCCATGAAAATTACATGAAAAAAAATCAGCAAAGCATGCTTAGTTTTATGAAAATAAAAATTCCCACAAAAAAAATATATGTAATGACAGCGGTATTTCGAGGTGCTTATCCCTCAAAGTAACATTCAAATATTCAAATTTCTTATTTGAAATATTCACACATTCTAGCTAGCCCAGATGACACGTGCACCGCTCAATATCACGTGCGCACCTGGTCAGTTCTCACTTGCTAAATTGTTGTGGCTGTCGCTCTTAGCAGATAAGCCGTTCTACTTGGTCACGTCATTTTATTGTTTACTCTTGTTTTCACGTTTTCTATGTCTAAGCCGTTATAATCTGTCGATACTATTTGCTATATATACCCGTCCATTTTGTCATAACATTATTCATTTATCATTATGCTGAATTGAAGTTGCTGAATTGAAGAGGTTGTCGGAAGTTTCGGTTGTTTGTGAGTCGAGGACTCTGGTGTTGTATGGAAGTGAAAGTTCCCGTGGAGCTTGTCCTTCAAAGCGTGTAATTAATAATTCTCAATTAAATATCTTATTCTCTCAAATACCTACAAATAATAATTAATTCTCTTTCCAAATAAATACATAATTAATAACTCATCTTTCTAAGTAGGTTGTAGAATAGATCTTTGTTATTGTTGAAGAATCTCATATTCTAAACGATAACATTGCCTTAGCTTTCTATCAGGTTAACTGAAGATAGCTCACGTCGCTAGTTAAGGGCCGGATTTTCCCGTATCGTTTGGGAAGATTCGAGTCAATACAGAGTGGGACTCTAGTATTGGCGGCTGGACGCTACCCCAGCTTGCACCTAAAACTGGAGTGATAATTCAGTAGTTAAGGACTGAATTTGATCTCAGACGTATAGTGCTCGCCGATTCTCCTTTTCGGTTTTCTGAGCTGAACCCCTGTTCGAGAAATCGTTGACAGGAAGAGCTAGTCTGGGAGATAGCTACACTGTAAATAGATTGATTGAGCCTAACGAACTCAATCAAGTCTACCATTACACACGGACCAAGAACAGTTGATGTTTCATAGATACTGATTCGGAACATTATTGGATTAATTTCTAATAATATCAGTGATTCTATAAGACTATAGACTGAGACTGGGCACTCCAAAAGAGGCCAGTCATTACATTGGAGGTCCCGCCGAGACCAGTCATTACATTGGAGTTCACCGCCGAGACCGATTTATTCGGTTTTCACTTTAGTCAATTCACTTTGATTAACGTGATTGTTTGAACTCGGTTCTTTGAAGAGTATAACCACTCAACATCAGGGGTTCGATTTATCGATACTCATCTCGGATCCAACTGTAACAGCCAGTTCATTGGAAATCCGCACCGAAACCAGAACTATTTTGTTTTGGCTTCATTTGTGTCGCTTAAGAAACGACAAAGTGAATTTTGGTTTGTGGATATAATTACTTGCACACAGTGGTGGGCAGCGAATTTGGCCAAAATGGCGTTACGGTCATACACTTTTTCAAAAATCGGTCTTACGGTCAGGCACCCTCCCGGGTTTCGATTTTGGGGGGGGGCATGACGGTCAACATTAAATGAAGTCGAATTTTTAACTCAAAAACATCAGTAATGGCTTGAAATAATGACCGAAATTTCGGCATTTTGAAAGCCGCTGATTTGTATAAGAAACATAACAGAAAATTGACAGACTGAAAGCGCGCGGCGTCGAAATTTTGGCATTTTGAAGCCCGCTGATTTGTATTAGAAACATATCTGAAACCTGACAGGCTGATTGGCGCGTAACCTGAATTTTTTTGCATTTGAAGCCCGTTGATTAGTATCTGAAAACTGACAGACTGAGTGGCGCAAAGCGTCAAAACTTGAGCATTTTGAAGCCCGCCGATTTGTATAAGAAACATATCTGAAAACTGACAGGCTGACTGGCGCGCAGCGCCGAAATTTTGGCATTTGAAGCGCGCTGATTTGTATTAGAAACATATCTGGAAACTGACAGGTTGACTGGCGCGCAGCGCCGAAATTTTGGCATTTTGAAGCCCGCTGATTTGTATTAGAAACTTATTTGAAACCTGAAAAACTGAGTGGCGCGTAGCGTCGAAATTTTGGCATTTGAAGCGTGCTGATTTGTATTAGAAACATCTGAAAACTGGCAGGCTGAGTGGTGCACAGCGTCGAAACTCAAGCATTTTGAAGCCCGCTGATTCGTATAGGAAACATATCTGAAAACTGCCAGGCTGACTGGCGCGCAGCGCCGAAATTTTAACATTTGAAGTGCGCTGATTTGTATTAGAAACATATCTGGAAACTGTTAGGCTGAATGGTGCACAGCTCCGAATTCTTAGCATCTGAAGCCCGTTGATTAGTATTGGAATTTGGAAACATAGCTGACAATTGACAGGCTGAGTGGCGCCCAGCGCCGAAATTTTTGCATTTTGAAGCCCGCATATTTGTATCAGAAAGATCTGAAAACTGACAAGTTGAGTGCACAGCGTCGAAACTTCTGCATTTAGCCCACTGATTTGTATTAGAAACGTATCTAGTGGCGCGCACTGTTGGTTGATAATACAGTACTGAGTATTTCATTCAGCACCATACATCAATCATCGAAGCGTGCATCGAATCGATCCAACGAACACTGATTTTAAAACTTGAAACGTTTTCGACCAATTTTTGGTCGATTTTTTTAAATTTGAAACGTTTTCAACTAATTTTTGAAAAAAAATTTAACCTGAAACGTTTTCGACCAATTTTTGGTCGTTTTTTAGGCGATTTCGTGTAATTTTAGGTCATTTTGACAGTAAATTCTCTCAAGTTTTGACCGTTACGGTCAATGGGTCAATTCTGAAAATCTCTCTTACGGTCGATCGATCAAGGGCACCCTCCCGCCCTGTTTTTGGGGGGGGCGCCCCCCCCCCCCGCCCCCCCCCTGCTGCCCACCACTGCTTGCACATTAACATCGTGCATGATAATTTCCAGTGTAAAAAAATTACCCATACAGTAAAAGTGATTTTTTCACTCCGATTGAAACAGCTGGTTTATTTTATTACTTCTAAGTGAACCTCAGCTTACAGCTTATAAAAACACACTAACATCAGTGTTGTAATACAAACAGATTTTTGCTTCTAAAAGCAATCTGAATTTTGTAATATTTAAAAAAAATATTTTGCTTGCACAATACCATCGTTTAAAGTGAATTTTCCGTGAATTTTTTTCACGTTGATACACAAACACTTTTAAAAAGCGAATTTTGTTTTTTAACAATTAATTGAAATTTTTTCTAATTTCATTTTCACTTCTGAGTGAACTTCAGCTTTTCATTGAGAATCGCTTGAAATTTTTTTTTCACATTTCCGTGATTGAAAATTCTCGGATCGAAAGAGTGATCACCTACTAATCGTGACATTTTTGGTTCTCTAAACCAAGTAAAATTTACAAAACACCCACGTAAAATAAAATACACTTTTTATATATAATAAATTTTCGGTATTTCAAACCGAGTAAACATTTTTATAATAGTATTATCATCAACCACATAATGTCTGATTGTGAGTATGATAATGAGTATGCTTGTGGGGGCTATGAAAACAACGTCGAATATGATGATGATGGCCAATGTGACCACTTCTATCATGAAACAGTTGAACGTGATTGTGACATCGAATATGATGATGTGGGCCAATCTGACCAATCAAATAATGAAGCGGGAATGCCTGAAATGGATTTGAATGATGAACATGGGGCATCCGATTATGAATTATTGCCATCCGAAATTAATGTGGGTAATACAGAAAATAAAGTTATGGAGTACGATGATACCCAATACTCACTTTATGATGATGAGTCAGATACCCAATACAACGATGATTACTGGTACGTGTCGAATGTGTACACCAATGATCCTGATGGCATAACCGAACAGCCAATGTGTGATCATTTTGACACACCCGTTGTTGGCAGCCTCACTGCTTCACATGGTTCCAATGATTACTACTATCATAACGTGCGATCACCCATAACTGAATCTGCTGGTGATCAACGTGTTTCAGTACCTAACAGCCCGTCATCCAACCATGGCATCGTGGTACAGCAACCACCTGTTTACGAAACACTGATACATCAATACGGTAATGAAACAGTGTCCGCCTTCTACGGTAGACTGATTCAGGTGTTGAATGCGGATCAGATTCACAGACGAACTCTGAGCACCTACTTTCTGCGTGGTCTCAAACCACAAATCTGCCGTATTGCCGATTTGAATCGCTTCGAAAGTGGTCGATTCAATTTCGACATGCCAATTGAGACGCTGTACTCACCTGCGCTCGCAGCCGAATCACTCATCTATGTGTATGAGAAGATTGAGTACAAGGTGCGCCCATTCAGTGACACTGAACCATTTTTGTTGACCACTTGGTTACTGAACTTTGAGATCTGTGTGTCACAGTGCTGGCGTGAAACTAGACTGAATGGTACATACGATCAGCAACTCACTGATTTACTGCCATACTTTCTATTCGGTGCACCCAAGTCTGTGTACGATGCCCTACCGTACAGTGTCTGGTCTGGCAAACAAGGATTCGCTCGTTTGAAACAAGCCATGTACGATCGCTTGACAGTAGAACACGAACAGAAGCGAAGATCACGAATCAGGCCAGTTAACTTGTGTAAAACTCGGTTTAACAACAACACTGAACAGTCAGTTGGTGACAGTGCGCAGTGGTCAATTAAACCACCAACAGTGCCAATGCACAAGTCAGCCAAACTCGAGAAAATGTCTGATCAGAAGGTACAGGCCACGTGGGCTAAGTATCTTGACATAACGGTTGAACCGCTGGAACAGGGCAAACACGAATCAGTTGAAGAATTATTTCTGAGACTGCGTCGTAAATTCCAACGTTCGGTTTCTGTCGTCCCACGAAGTGACAACGAAACAGCCCGAGAACTGTTCGATGCTTTACGACCCAGCATTCGATCCAAGATCACATTCACCAACAAAACAACATTGGGTGAAGTAGTGAGCGAAGCGTGTCGATTTCAATCCACGCCAGGTGCTAAATCGAAAGCCAAAGCACCTAAGCCACCGATCAAAGACTACCCTACGGCACAAAAACCAGAAGTGACTGTCAGAACAACATCAGTTTCGTCAATAAAAATAAAAAATCGCGAATCATGGCACAGTAAGCCGACCCAGGTCAGGTCTGAGGATCGCATGATTGCCAAACCGGTGCATAACAAGCCCATGCAGCGCACTGACAAGCCGATTTACGATCGATCGGATACCTACGGGCCATCGTCTAAATATAAAAACAAGCATGTCAGCATGACACCAGTTCCTTTTTACTACTCAGACGACGAGATCCACACTTCCAACGGATCCTGTAGAGACAGATCCAATGTCGACGGACCGTCCGGTAAATACAAAAATTCTTTTTATCGTAGCAACAGCAAGGAAAGTTGCATGGATGCGATCGTTCCAAACATCAAACATGCGTTCTCTAATGTTCGCGGCCCAACAGCCAAATATAAGATCAGGGAAAAAACCCAGCTAATTACCAACAGCTGTGTGCTAAAAGCCAGAGGTGACGCGACTAATGCGTCAGGCAAAAAATCTAGATACAAAAATGCCTAACCTCAAGCAATAAAGAACCAATAAAACTTAAATCTGACAATACTTTAACTGTAATATTTTTATTATCTCTATTAATACCGATAATTTATTCCTTAATTCGTAATGATTTTGGTGATTTAAATTATAGTTTTCAATTCAAGTCTATATTTTGTGATACCGATAACACGTGTATTACGCAATGTGTTATTGTCCGTTGTTGACAATCTGCGTAGTTTTCAACGCTGTTTATGATTATCCGATGTTGATAATTTGCGTTAAAGTTGATTATATAAATTTTGTGATAAAACCTAATTTTTCTAAAGTGATAATTTATTTTCTAAAGTGATTATATTATTCGTATTATTTAAGTATTTTCGTAGTTTTTCAAGTAGACCCAATCAAGCCTGAATACCAGCTCACACATCACACACACCCAAGCGAAATCCCTGACTTCGCTTAAATTCAGAGGGGGAGTGGTGTAATGACAGCGGTATTTCGAGGTGCTTATCCCTCAAAGTAACATTCAAATATTCAAATTTCTTATTTGAAATATTCACACATTCTAGCTAGCCCAGATGACACGTGCACCGCTCAATATCACGTGCGCACCTGGTCAGTTCTCACTTACTAAATTGTTGTGGCTGTCGCTCTTAGCAGATAAGCCGTTCTACTTGGTCACGTCATTTTATTGTTTACTCTTGTTTTCACGTTTTCTATGTCTAAGCCGTTATAATCTGTCGATACTATTTGCTATATATACCCGTCCATTTTGTCATAACATTATTCATTTATCATTATGCTGAATTGAAGTTGCTGAATTGAAGAGGTTGTCGGAAGTTTCGGTTGTTTGTGAGTCGAGGACTCTGGTGTTGTATGGAAGTGAAAGTTCCCGTGGAGCTTGTCCTTCAAAGCGTGTAATTAATAATTCTCAATTAAATATCTTATTCTCTCAAATACCTACAAATAATAATTAATTCTCTTTCCAAATAAATACATAATTAATAACTCATCTTTCTAAGTAGGTTGTAGAATAGATCTTTGTTATTGTTGAAGAATCTCATATTCTAAACGATAACATTGCCTTAGCTTTCTATCAGGTTAACTGAAGATAGCTCACGTCGCTAGTTAAGGGCCGGATTTTCCCGTATCGTTTGGGAAGATTCGAGTCAATACAGAGTGGGACTCTAGTATTGGCGGCTGGACGCTACCCCAGCTTGCACCTAAAACTGGAGTGATAATTCAGTAGTTAAGGACTGAATTTGATCTCAGACGTATAGTGCTCGCCGATTCTCCTTTTCGGTTTTCTGAGCTGAACCCCTGTTCGAGAAATCGTTGACAGGAAGAGCTAGTCTGGGAGATAGCTACACTGTAAATAGATTGATTGAGCCTAACGAACTCAATCAAGTCTACCATTACACACGGACCAAGAACAGTTGATGTTTCATAGATACTGATTCGGAACATTATTGGATTAATTTCTAATAATATCAGTGATTCTATAAGACTATAGACTGAGACTGGGCACTCCAAAAGAGGCCAGTCATTACATATAAAAAAATCTCACAAACTTTTTTTTGTAACTTTTTTCCTCGGTTGGAATCACCGTTTCGGGATCAGGGAAAGGTTTTACACACAAAAAAGTTCCTAAAAAAGTCTTAACCAAAAAATTCGACTATATGACCAAATAATTACCATGAATGAAGTTTTCATACAAGGTGTTTTCTATTTCATATCTGGTAATAAATATTACCGGATATGAAAAACACCATATATGATATAACCTGATATGAAGCCCCAGAGTCAAAACACCACATATGAAAAAGCACCTGTCATGAATGGTTATAACTATTACCATATATGACGTCATATATGGTGTTTCATATGTGGTGCTCAGCACCACATATGAAAAAATGTACCCATTTGAGTAACCCCCGCCAAATTTTTTGTAAAAAATGAGCCTCAAAATCGAGGTTTTGAGGCCGATTTTCTCAAAAATTCCGAATCGGGGGGAGGGGGTAGGCGACCAAAATTTTTGTCTAGGGGGGAGGGGGTAGGCTACCTGCCGAGTGCCGACCCTGAAAAGTAGGGGGCGGGGGTAACCCCCCAGCGGCCCACCTCTGGCGTAATGGATTAAAGTGCAATTAAAAATACCGGACCGTTAACCAAACAATTTTTACGTTACTATTGCCATTTAAAAAAACTAAAGATATTCTAGCCACAGTAGTATTTTCCACCCACAACCCCACTCCCACCAACCCGGCCTCCTCCTGCTCGATTTCGCGTTCCAACTGTGCGAACACCTCGGGATCGCGCTCCATAACCAATCGAAGACCATCACGCATTACATCCTGCCATATTCAATCATTAACGGCTGACCACCATACTTTTACAACAACAACAACAACCGACTAGAACAACAAAAACAGCATCAACAACAACTACACCTACAACAACAACAACACAACACTAATAACAACAAACGACAACAACAGCAACAACAACAACAACAGAAACAACAACAACAGAAACAACCACAACAACAACAACAACAACAACCAACAACAACAACAATCGACAATAACGATCGACAATAACAGCAACAACCTTATCAACAGGTGTAATGGCATTCACATAGAAATATGTGGTGTTAATCTTGGACCACTGTGACTTGGGTTCGCAAGGTTCATCGGCTTCGTTGTCATACCTTCCGGGTGAATGTTAGGCAAAAACATGTCCATTACCTGCGCAAACATAAAACAGTTAATTTTGGTTGCACGAAATTTTTCATAATTCTCATAAAAAATAACACCAGGTAATGGAACCCAAAATTCATATTAACCCACCCCACCTTGACTACGGAACCCCAATGATGACGGCACTTCTCACAGCTGTGGTAAGCAGCGATCGCACACCCATCAAACACCCTGGTAGTAAGTAACAATATATAAGCAACAACCAACAACAACAGCAGCAACAAGAACCAACAACCAACAAAAACAACAATAAACACAGCGAAAACATCTAGATTAAAAAACACAATAACAATAATAACAGCAACAACATCAGCAACAAGGTAACAACTACAACAGCAACAACGATATCTGATATAAGTAACAACAACATTAATATCGACAACAACAAGAACTGACCTGACGCGTTTCAGCGGCAACAACTTGGTGCGCATCCAGAAGGCCTCATCCACAACCATGGCCAGTCGAATTGAGTTGGACTTGCACATGAAACGTGAACACTGACGACAACGAATATCGAAACTGAAATGTTTGACACGAGCTAATGATGATGTTCTAGTTCTATCAACCCGAAAACAACAACAGCAACAACCAACACTTTATTGCCCAGTCGCTGTCTGATATCATTCTCCCTGTACTGCTCCGTGTCACGCTCCTGACTATTAAATAATAGGTCGCCTTAATTGTGAAAAATAAAATAGTAAGTGGTTGACCCGACCGAACTGATGTTACCATTGATTGATGATGGTCTAGCAACTTGAAATTAAAAAAAATCAAACGAAGTAATAACAACCAATTGTTGGGTTCTATTTTCGCCTATGGCATTAATATGATCGAGCACATCGTTCATGAGCCTGGCCCTCCGCAGACTCATGATCTCCCGTTCAGCCAGCCAGCCGTCGGTTTGTGCCAGCAACACCGAGCGAGCGTCAGCTGCACGTGCACGACCTGCACAATCGGATTGTTTTAAAAAGATAGTCAATCAAAGATTAATAACGATCAAAAACGACGGCTCGCTGGTCAAGTGGTTAAGGTGCTAGACTCTGAAACCGCCTGGCTGGCCGCACACGGGTTCGAATCCCGGGGCCGTCACCAAAAAGCCGTATGGCAGTCAAACAGAAGTGTGACCTACTGGCTGATGGTCGTTAAAGAATATGCCTTGAACATCCGATGGAGTGACTTGGAATTTGATTCCATGATATGCCTTATGGCAAGCACCATTCGTGATTGGGACCCGGCGGCCAGTTTTCTAACTGCACTACTCTGAGAATTCAAAATTCAACGCGTGCAGTGAATGCAACCAACGCGTGCTTCTTCCGTCATGTTGACGCCAGCATTTATCACATATCAGCCAAAGCCAGTATGGCCTGGTGGTCAGGGTGTTGGCCTCGCATGCGAGAGGATCTGGATTCAAAACCTTTTGTAAAATTTTGGTAAAATACTGGCGGCAGACGAGTTTTTTCGAAGCTTTACCATTCCCTTTGAAGTTTTACTGTTCGTTAACCCCGATAACCTATCGTGAGGCTGGCTTGTCCGAGCGATAGCGAGGACAAGCGCGTTAGCACCGCGCGGAGCGCGGAGGTGGGATCCGTTTGAAAAATTAAGTAGTGGATCGAAAATACATGCAATTTGAAAATTTAGATTCTCCAAAACACTTTTGTTATAAAAAAACTCGCAAATTACAGGTTTGGCAATTTTGGATTCTCAGAATAGTGCAGTTAGTAAACTCGTGACCCGGCGAAGACTTGATCCGAATGAGACAACCCAACAATAAAAAAATCAATATAAAAATAGGTAGTTTCTATTCAAATCACA
>CAXIWR010000151.1:0-15000 GCA_964036265.1 Daptonema setosum | reverse complement strand
CAATCATGAGCGAGAAATGGCGCGTATTCAAGTTTAGCTGTATAGGCCTCATAATTGACAATAATAAATGGTTTAAAACTGCGATAACCCATGGCATGGCCAGAACCAGATTCTCAAGTTCAGAACCGGATGCTCAAGAAATGAATTTTCTGTGCCAATTTTTAAAATTTCTTAGAACCAGATTTTCATGTTCAGAACCGGATTCTCAAGTAAAAAATTTTCTGTACCACGTTTTGGAATTTCTTATTACCAATTACGAGGCGTATACTATCAAACACTAAGAGTTGGAGGTCAAGCATTTCTACTCCTCTCATGATGATTTCCTGAGGTGTTAGCAACTACTCTATATAAATAGTAAAGTACTCAGGCATTGTTTGTTTGCCGCATGCAACAACAACAATAACAACAACAACAACAAAAACAACAACAACAACAATAACAACAACAACAACAACAACAACAACGACGACGACAACAACAACAACAACAACAACAACAACAACAACAACAACAACAACAACAACAACAACAACAACAACAACAACAACAACAACAACAACAACAACAACAACAACAACAACAACAACAACAACATTAATACAACTAACATGGAATCATCGCTGTCGCTGAAAAACATGGAGTTTCCATCAAAATCGTTTTTTTTGAGAAAACTCAGTAAAAAATTAAACAATTTGCTTTTAAATTAAATTTCGTTTTTTGTTTTACAATATTTTTCCTCTATTCAATGATTATTGTTTTTATTTCGTCTTCGTTCGTTCAGTGTTTTGGAAAACTGAAAAAAATATTCTTTTATTCTGAAAACTGAAAAAAATTTTCATAACGACACGATTTATCTGAGATTCGAATTCAAAGCTGCTTTTTGAAATGTTTTTCACAAGACAATTATGTAGATGATAGAGGAACATCGTGCGTATTTAATTTGATAGATATGCGCGTAACGGTTACAAAAAAAAGGTTTTGATTACATGAAACAGCGGATAACAACATGAGAATTAAAAATCTTTTACAGAAAAAACACATCTAAAGAAGCACGTCTACTTATCCGTTGAAAATTATATAACGTGCTTTAGATAATTAAGGCTAATTCTCTGAATTATCATTGCTAATTTTTCGAAATGTTTGGCGTAAACCTGCTATGTATATGCCATTGGAAGGGAGAGATGGTCTTTCAAAGAATATACATTAACATTTGCCGCTAACAACCTCGAGCCAACGTCGTTATTCAAAACCTGACACAGCTTATCTATTCGAAAATCTCAAATATCCTTCTGGTCGCTGCACTAATGATCAAGTGACGGAGTGGAATCCCACTCGTCTTTGGCAGTTTCAGAAAGTAGAGTTAAATCCCCGTTAAACCCAAGATTAGAGAAATTTCCCTCTCTTTGGGAATGGTCTGGTCGGCAAGTAGATCTTTGGCAATTAGTGAATTGGTGACGTTTTTATTCAAATTTTATCGTTGGACCCAAACTACTCTGTCAATGAAATTGTTTGCGGCACTTGAAAACGGGGCGATTTTATCTGACTAAAAACCTTAATTTGCTTTTCTAAAAACACTTTATCTAGGTTTTTTTTCGCTGTAAAGATTCAGTTGGAGAAGTGAGTAAATTTTTTAGCATTTATATAATCTTGTATCCGTATTTTATAACTTTTCTATTTCACATCAATATATTCCTGCCGTTTTCAAAGAAAATCTCGCTTTTGAGATTTGTGTGGGAAAAGATATATGTACCAGTAACAACAGGAAACGAAAACAATATTGAAAATTATATTAAACATAAAAAAGACGCTCAACTCAAATTCAGTTGACTTATCCATTCTGCACTCACCTCCGTTCGAGTTCGCCGATATCAACGATGGTATTGCGATTGGCTGGAATATAAAGATCGCCCTTTTTGATGGGATTCTGGTAAGTTCCGTTTGCAGTCAGTAAAGCTCGATTCACGTTGGGATTCCGACGGTTGTCTTCAAGTGAGTGAGTACATTGAGTGAGTGATTGAGTGAGTGAGTGAGTGAGTGAGTGAGTGAGTGAGTGAGTGCAGAGAGTGCAGTGCGTGATTGAGTGAGTGAGTGAGTGAGTGAGTGAGTGAGTGAGTGCAGTGAGTGCAGTGCGTGATTGAGTGAGTGAGTGAGTGAGTGAGTGAGTGAGTGAGTGAGTGAGTGAGTGTGTGAGTGAGTGCAGTGAGTGATGGAGTGAGTGAGTGAGTGAGTGAGTGAGGAAGCGAGTGAGTGAGTGGGTGAATGAGTGATTGGTGAGTGGGTGAGTGAATGAGTGAGTGCAGTGAGTGAGTGAGTGAGTGAGTGAGTGAGTGAGTGAGTGAGTGAGTGAGTGAGTGAGTTAGTGAGTAAGTGAGTGAGTGAGTGAGTGAGTGAGTGAGTGAGTGAGTGAGTGGGTGAGTGAGTGATTGGTGAGTGGATTAGTGAATCAGTGAGTGCAGTGAGTGAGTGAGTGAGTGAGGGATTGAGTGAGTAAATGAGCAAGCAAGTGAGTGAGTGAGTGAGTGAGTGAGTGAGTGAGTGAGTGAGTGAGTGAGTGAGTGAGTGAGTGAGTGAGTGAGTGAGTGAGTGAGTGAGTGAGTGAGTGAGTGAGAGAGTGAGTGAGTGAGTGAGTGAGTGAGTGAGTGAAAGCATTGAGTGCAGTGAGTGCTGTGAGTGCAGTGAGTGAGTAACCGAGATATGTATGTAGTGAATGAGTGAGTGAGTGGGTGAGTGAGTGAGTGAGTGAGTGAGTGAGTGAGTGAGTGAGTGAGTGAGTGAGTGAGTGAGTGAGTGAGTGAGTGAGTGAGTGAGTGAGTGAGTGAGTGAGTGAGTGAGTGAGTGAGTGAGTGAGTGAGTGAGTGAGTGAGTGAGTGAGTGAGTGAGTGAGTGAGTGAGTGAGTGAGTGAGTGAGTGAGTGAGTGAGTGAGTGAGTGAGTGAGTGAGTGAGTGAGTGAGTGAGTGAGTGAGTGAGTGAGTGAGTGAGTGAGTGAGTGAGTGAGTGAGTGAGTGAGTGAGTGAGTGAATGAGTGAGTGAGTGAGTGAGTGAGTGAGTGAGTGAGCGAGTGAGTAAGTGAGTGAGTGAGTTAGTGAGTATGTGAGGGACTGACTGACCACTGGTATCGTACTCGTAAAACGACTGGTCACTGGTTGTGGCCTGCTCACTCGAATCAGTGGACTGTGCGTCTTGATCCTGCAAAAAAACTGTCGGATTGCAGTCCACTCAAATTTGCAATATTTTGAACGCGTGCCAAAATCTTTTCAATTTTCAAATCATTTGGACTCACTGTAGAATAATTAACGTTACTATGGTACATAGTCTGTACAAATGTGATATCCAAAAGCACGCGTTTGCTCGTCGGCGACACGCACCGACGGTGGTTCGAAGACTTAAGATTATAAGAGTATGAGCTTTACAGCTAACAGACCTTTTATATACCGTCGGTGCATGTGACACACGTACGAAAAGCCCGTATGTAGATCCTGCAAGATTTTTTTTGTCCAAACGTCTGATAATGAAATATCAAACACTCAGTGTTAACACGCATATTAACCATCATAACCGGATATACTGTGTTAAACTAAGGTTTCAACCGATTTGAGTTAACAGACAGCATATCAAACAGCATACGGGCTTTAAAAACGCGTGCTTCTCGTCTAGAAAACGAAAATTAAAATCGGCTTTAAAAACGTCTGAGAAAACGAAATGACAACAAAATGACTTCTGCTAATACTCCACAATGTACCGTAAACGGACTTCAACACGTGTTTCCCACATCTGCTGTCAGTTTATTCAACTCTCCGGCCACTACGAAAACACCATTCTGATATGGTATTAGTGTGCCTTATGGCTTCAGTTAATGAAATAATTCAAGTAAAAAAAAAACTACTGACAAGTTCAGTCCGATTTTGATACCCAACTGTGTTTTATAGAGAGGAAACAATCACATGTAGGTTGTTCCTAAACTTTTGAATGCCGCTGTAAGTCTCCGATTTGTGTAAGTCATTGATGTAGTACGACATTTTCGTGTTTTAGCGCACCAGCTGTGAAAATGTCACCTCGCCCACTGGCGGAAGAGATAATCCCCGAAAGGGAGGGAGTTTCGTCGAAGAGGGAGGAATCGGCAGTTTTCAGGCCATTTCACCTACACATTAAGGAACAAACTCTATCTTTTGAATTCACCTAGAGAGTGGAATTCCCCTTTTCCACCTCTTCTCGTCCGCTAGCGGCCTCAACATTGTCCTACTAAGAAAGTTCTGATGATAAATCGTTCGTTATATGTCATTTTCGTTATTAACTACCGCTTTCTGGACTTAAGGTTTTTTTATTTTTCTCTTTTCAGTAAGAACAAGTTTTATGGTTTTATGTGTTTTTATGGTTGTTGTCGCATTTTATTTGCTTGTTTGTTTTATTGACCGTGAGTTGTGCTCCTTGTTAACATCCAACTAGAAATCGATCCTTCATGTTTGTATCTGTAAGTACATCCTGGAAATAGCGTTAGATTTTTCATTGTAGTTACCTTTAGTGAAAGATGTTACCCACAACCGATGCCGTCATTGAAAATGTCTAACAGCAGCTTTTACGACTAAATTTTTATATTCTTAAAATTTTCAACGGATTAGAGCTAGTAATATTAGGCTTAGTAATGTCTCATTTTCCGTCATTTTAAGAAATATATTTGTTCGAAGAAACGAAATGCGGACTTTGGTGGCGAGTGTCCCTCGCTTCACATTTTTCGTATCGATGATGGATTGACTTTTACGGACACGAGATTGTTATGTACATAGTTCTTTAGTTCGGCTCATAAGTTATGTATTTCGGGGAAAAAAACCTTCCAACGACGGCTGTTTATACTGAAACAATAACATCCAAACAGCATTGCGATTTATGGTAAATTTGTAGATTTGAGGTTAAACCGCTAGGAAGACCGACCGACTTGTTGACCAATGACTTACAGCCCGACTGACTTTCAACTGACTGACGAACTAAATCTACCTAACACAGATGGGAATGATACTTAGCTTAGTAATTAAAAGCGTAATGAATCTTGCGACTTGATAATCTATTTCATTTAATTAGTTTTTGGCCGATCAGTTGGTTGTTGGAAATGATTCTATGGATTTTCAGATATTCTACTCTGTAGAAAATGATTATCGCACAATTAAACGTATTTTTATAAGCTATTTTTGAAAGAAAACAAGCCAACCTTTCTTGTCTTCCAATATAGATCATCTTGTGGTACGACGAATGCCATGGATAGGTGACGTGGAACGGTGAATGTACTCGGCGGTTGAGAATCGCGATTGGTCGGAGGCGGCGGCAACCGTGGCGGCGGTGGACCACCGTCTCTCGGCAGTTGACGCTTTGACAGTTGATATGTGGGCATTGCTGATGGAGCGGGATGCTTGTATTGGTGAATCAGTTGATTGTATCGTGAAATCGGTTGATTGTATTGGTGAAGCGGTTGATTGTATTGGTGAAGCGGTTGATTGTATTGATGAATCGGTTGGTTGTATTGGTTGAGCGGTTGATTGTATTGATGGAGCGGCTGATTATTCCTGTTATTGGTTTTGTTTTTATGTTTTATACAATTAAATCAGTTGATTCATCAAATATCGTGACCGTAAGAAAGTCAATCCAGATTTCCTTGTGTTGATCAGCAGAATGTGGTGGTGGAAAAACACTTGATAACAAATGATTGCGACAAAAAACGATACTGACGTAATTGAGTTTGACTTCAAGCGCTATGCTATTCCGATTTATACGAATAATGTAATAATGTTGTTTCCGTGAAGTGACTGGATAACTCCTCGGCGTCTCCACATGCGGTATTCATATAAAAATCTGAAAAATCATAAGACGACACTGGAGCAACCAACTCATGACACTAAAATAAATCAGTGGAATTAAACAAAAAACGAGCAGTAGCATAGTTTCTATAATGTGCCATAGATCTATACACACTGAAGTGAATGAAACAAACATCGATGTGGAAAGAAACAATTGTTATACCATAAATGCCAAGAAGTTACATTTACGGAATTTAACCAAAAAAAAACAAAGTTGGAAAAAACTTTTAGCACGTGCCATTTTACTATTGTACTATTCGCGCTCATTACATATATGTTATACTCTTCAGCTCATAGTACCAACTTTAATTCACAGATTCGACACTTGTTATACCTTAAAATGCAATGAGAATACATTCACCGAAGTTACCGAAACAAACACAAGATGTGGGGGAAAGCTTAAAGTACGTTCTATTTGTCCGCGGGCATTCATTCGCGTTCATTATGACATACTTGTCAGCTCGTAGCATAAATGTTGAGTCGTGATTTCGACAATTGTTATAACAACGATGGCCTTAAATCACATTTACTGCATTTACCAAAGTGAAAACAAAGTGGAAAAAACTCGAAATACGTTTTATTTGTCAGCGGGCAACTATTGGCTAAATTCGTCAGCTCATAGTATAATTATTTAATCACAGATTCGACATTTCTTATACCGTTAACATCATCAATATACATTTAAATACAGTAGTTTCCCAAATGAAAATCAAAAGTGGGAAACAACTTCAAGTATCAACTATGGTCCTCGTCAGCTCATCGTATAATTTTCAAGTCGTAAACTGGTCACTTGTTATACCTTAAATGCAATTAGGAAACGTTCATTGAAGTTACCGAAAAAAACACCGATGCGAGGGAAAAAACTGGAAGTATGTTCCATTCGTCTGGGGGCACCTGTTCGCGCTCAATATGCTATTCTCATCAGATCATATATAACTTGTTGCCGTCACTCGTTCGTCGAGAGCAGTGCGGCTCACAAGCGGACGAAAAGGCGGGGAAAAATTGAATTACCCCCTCTTTGGCGAGTTGAAAAAGTGCGAGTCGTTGTTCCCAAAGATGTAGGTAAAACGGCCTCAAAACTGCCGATTGCCTTTCCCGTCTTTGACGAAGTTCCTTCCCTTTGCCGTCGCTCTCTGACGCGTGCAGGGCGGCTGACAAAGTTTTTGCCACTTGCCAGATCCAATTGTCGTCAGACACCACTGACTGGTGTCGATTAATTGAGAGGTTAACTAGTCGCTGTGATGAGAACAAGAGACATTGGAAAAAGTAATTTGGAAAAATCTTGCGATGGAATGATGCTCATATAGATTTTTGGGTTATAACGTTGGATTCATAAGCCAGTTATGTTCCGTTTATTCCCAAAGTTTCATGGCATATAAGCTTCTTTCACCATACATTGGTCTACCAACTTTTATGTTTTGACTATCAGTCGAAGGAACGTCACTTAGTTGTGTATAGATTTTGCACCCTGAACACGACTGAAAACATTAATAAGTGCTGACATAAAAAGTAGCTTCAAAGAAAACTACACAAAATAAGAAACACAACTACACAAACACACTTAAAATCTGCAAAACTTTTTTAAATGAAGCCATTTGCGAAGAGGATATTCCGTTGGAAGAAAAAGCTATGACGGAGATGGCGCAAAACGCCAGCGTAGCCCGTAAAATAGTAAATGCCAGTTAATGAATGTGATAAATCAAGCTGAACGCAGAAAAAAGGTCGCAACACCACAATGTTTCTCATTTCTCCCACAGTATTTCTCGGGGTGAACTAAGAATAGTAAGGTTTATAAGAATTTACTTATGTTATAGTGGAACAATGAGTTTAAAAGTGATTGCAACGAAATGGTTGAAAGTTAGCCATTAGTTCCCGTTTACACTAATTTTTTGGTACACTTAATTCAGGCGAGTCTGTAGTGTTGAATCCAACACAATAATAGTTTTCGAAACACCTCAAAACAGATGAATGAGGTACATTGTACACACCGAAGAAAAATAATTCGTTTTATTTTAAAATCTCAGTTCATCCAATATAACTCTGACAATGTATCCAGTCTCTCAAGCAAGAGTTAAGAATAATGTCACTGCAGTACGAGTTTTCTTTGACGGTTCTTCGATAAAAAAAACTGATGTCAAAAAATTATAATCAGAACATGTTCAAGAAAAAAGAAAGATGGTTCTATGGTTCAAAAAAATCGGCAAAGTCTACTCGATTCACACTCTAGTTTCCTGTGAATCGCCGACGCACCTTTGCACCAATGCTTTGGCACTTGTCGGCGACCACCGGCGGGCGAGGCGACTCCGCAAAGGGTGGGAAATTTCGTCAAAGAGAGGAGGCGAAACGACTCTTATTAGACCGTTTCATCCACTCCTTCATAAATAAAATTTAATCTTTAAACTGACAAAAATTGAGATTTCCCCCCTTCTGGCGGCCTTCTCGTCCGCGAGTGACGGCCAACGAAGCGGTGACAGCAATGACCAGTCGTTCATCAAGCCATTGAAACAAAACGGTCAAATTAGGCGGCCAAGATGCTTGTCGGGCTAACGAGACACGCGGAGAGGGTAGATTGGTGGGGAGTGGGTGTGGACAAAAGAGCATAGCCTGATCAAAATGTAGAACTTGATTATAAAGTATAGCTTGGTCAAATCGAAGAACTTGATTATAAAGTATAGCTTGAACAAAGAGTAGAACCTGATTATAAAGTATAACTTGGTCAAAGAGTAGAACTTGTTTATTAAGTATAGCTTGGTCAAAGAGTAGAACTTGATTATAAAGTATAGCCTGGTCAAAAAGTAGAACTTGATTATAAAGTATAGCCTGGTCAAAGTGTAGAACTTGATTATAAAGTATAGCTCGGTCAGAGAGTATAACTTGATTATAAAGTATAGCTTGTTCAGAGAGAAGAATTTGATTATAAAGTATAGCTTGTTCAAAGAGTAGAACTTGACTATAAATTATAGCTTGGTCAGAGAGTATAGATCCGTTTGAACTGAAAATGCGGATCGAAAAGAGTCTGAACAGCAAGAACCCCTGAATATGGCTATTGCAAAAGGGACCTTCAGTCAATCGGTGTATCGTGGCCGACGTTCTATGGTCAAACTGGCCGTAGTCGTGTAACTTTACAACGATTATGCAAAACATAATCATGTAAGGGGATTGGAACGGAATTATTCTTTCCACGGAGGTAAAGCGACTGATAAACCTGTGAATTTCCCTATGTGATGAGGTCAGTATAAAATAGCCCGTCCGGGCAAATCTTCTTACGAGACAAGGTGCCATCTGACGTGTGAAAAAACTCTGGTGTAATATGACAACATCAACCAAATAGAATAGTTCGGTGGTCACAATCGGATTAAAAGAAACGGTATATAGTAGGATCTCTTACTTATTAGGGTGAAAATCATTTTCAAACACTGTTAAATGTTTTTTTCTTTGAAGAATTTCTTCTCTTTCGAAGTATTTTTCTCTTTTTGATAGATTGGCTTGTCGGTCAGAGTTGGTGGTGTGGCAGACATCACCTCGCATTCATAGTATATTTGAAAACTTCATATTCATCTGATTAAAAGTTTTACAATTTGTGTGGTTTTTAGAGAAGTAACTGCCAGTGTGTATATATTGATACATATAAAAACTAATATACGATATTATATCGAATAAAAATATTCGTTCTGCCGTGCCATGCAGAATTGTGATCGCTGCATAGAATAGTTACACAAGTACATTCTATAGTTGTTATATACGACCCAATCAACAACTTCCTGGTTTTCTTCAAAATGTTGTTCTTGAAACCTGATCCATTCAACCAGCTTTTTACTTAAGTACTGCATGATCAGATCAGTCGTGAGTAATCAGCAAACAAACACTAGAATGAGGACAAGACCATTAATTTCACTTTTCACGCATTACTGTATAATTTATTTATTCTACCTACAAAACCTCCGAACACGCCTTGCAGTTTCAGTTGTGTTTCAGTTCAATATTCTTTAATTTGTAATCTTTTATGTTCATGGACTTGATGAAGATGCTGTTGATGTTGATTGATGATAATGCTGATTTGTCTGATTTAAAGCGTCACTGACGGACCAGCTTAACCTCCAAATGGAGGAGTACCTTTCCAAAGAGGAGGAAAATGACAGAAATTATGCCATTTACCCACACTTTGAAGAAAAAAACTTACTTTTTTGAAAGCGCCAAAGAGGGGGGAATTTAACTCCCCCCTTCTCGTCCGCCAGTGCTCACACACCGACTTGTCAAGAAACCAGTGGAAACCCAAGCGGTACCTCGTCTGAAGCAACTCCAGTTCTTGAACAACGTCATGTTCAGATGTCAATCAGTCAGTGTGAACTTCAGGAAACAAATTGACGGATGACACTGACGTTTTCGCTATTCGTTTTCTAGTGTAACACTGAAAACATATTTTTTTTAATATTCTATTGGCGGTATCATGGGAGAACAAAAGGTTGCTATCTAATGAATCATTTTGGTGATCCGAGCTTGAAACTTGACATGAGTGTGAAACATTGCAGGAGTGTGAAACATTGCAGGAGTTTGGAAAGCTTACTGTCAAGAGATACTAAAAACGTTTTTCAAATTTACGTCTCAACTTAATACAGTTGAAAATCTCAATCTCAGGAGTTTCGGCGACATTTTAGAACAAATTCAAGATAACGACTAATGGAGGTATTTTCCTAGTCTAAAGGTAATCTAGAGGTAATCTTCCAAAAATAGAAGTATGTGAATGGTCAAAAAAAGGTGTAAAATAAGTTTTAGGAAAGTGAAAAGCTTACATAAACAAACAAAGTTTTTGATGACACCTAATTAAAACCAAACGATGGTTAAATCTACTTTTTGCTCGATACTTGCGAGTTGCGACATGCAATAAGTGCGACATTGGTGCGGCACCTCTGTTGCTGTTGCTCTGAAAGTCGCCGGTCGCACATAATTAATGAGTGTTTGGGTGGGTTTTCCAGTTGCACACGATCATCAGCGGACGAGAATTGGAGGTAAAAGTGAAATTTCCCTCTCTTTGGCGATTCCAAATTGTAAAGTTTGTTGTTTGAGGTGTGTGTAAAATGATCTTAAAGTTTTTGAAAATATTCCCCTGCGAAAAATTCTCTAGATTGGCCTTCTCCCTTAGAGCGCATCTTAGTTATTAGCCGCACAACGAGATGATTTTGATACATCTCTCACCAATGTTTATTTGAAAAACGCCCTTTTTTAAATGGCAAATTTTTTTTAATACAAGACTTTTTCTACTCAAAAGTGTGAAATTAACAACATCTTTCCATTAGATAAATCGTCGCTAACTACAGTAATAAATGTTTTGCATACACAAATAAAAAAAAACTCAATGGTGTGACGAATTAGAAAACACATTTCGTAATAACAAATATTCTAAACAAGCATAAGTTGTCTGTTTTGATAATTACATAAATTTTTATTTTAATTTTTTTTATACAAATTATAAAATTATTGATTTCAAACATATTAAAATGTCTTGTGATGTTTTTCATACAAAAAAACTATCAACACGCAACGCTGTGACAAAAATTGATGATGAACAAAGTTTAATGATGAACAAAAATTGATGATGAACAAAAATTTAATGATGATCACATTTTAATGATGAACAAAATTTAATGGTGAACAAACAATAATGATGACCAAAGTTTAATGATGAACAAAGTTTAATGGCGAACAAAATTTTATGATGAACAAAATTTTATGACGAACCAAAATTCAATGATGATTCGTCACTCCGAGTTTTTTCAGATTGTTTGTTGCCATATTTGGAGCCGTGGGCGAAAATTAATCGGTCTATTGCTTTTTGAAGTCGGGCTGGGCGCCATTGAATAATAACGTGGTTAGGAGCATTGACGAACGAGCTAATCGTTCAAAGGGAGGAGAATTTTGTCAATGAGGGGGGAATCGACAGTTTTCCGGTGATTTTACCTACACGTCAGGGAACAAGTTCTACTTTTCGAAATTCCCAAAGACGGGGGAATTCAACTTTTCCCACCCCTTCTCGTCCGCTAGTGGTTAGAGGCGTTGACGAACCGCTGTCGCGGAAGAGAAGGGGTGGGAGAAATTAATTTCCCTCCCTCGTTGGAGATTTCAAAGAGTGCAGTTTGTACCTCAAGGTGTAGGTAAAAGAGTCTAATTTCTGACAACTCCCCCCTCTCTGCCTAATTTCTCCCCTTTGGAGGTTCGGCTCGTCAGCCAGTGTCTCGGTCTCTTTGATGGGGGGAGGGGGACACTGCCGGACAACCCAATACTCCAAAGGGAGAAGAATTTCGTCAAAGAGGGGAGAACAGACAGTTTTCAGATAATTCACCGAAACCCTAGGAAACAAACTCCACTTTTTGAGAACAGCAAAGAAGGAGGAATTCGCAGTTTCCCCACTCCTTCTCGTCCGCATGTGGTTGCGGGGAAAAGTATCTTTTAAAGAGTTGTTTATTGGCGCGCGCCATCGTGATGCTGACGCAAGTGTAACTGGTCCCTGTAATTTATTGGCCACGCGACACTGCGGGCACAAATCAGGCCAATATTTCGTGAGAAGGAGATTTTGTATTGCCGTCACTCACTCACTCGAAATGTCTCGAAATGGTCTTCATTTGACACCACAGTTTAACGCAGTGAAGCCTGGGGTTATGATGATTTTAACCATTGGTTACCTGATGTTTCAACAATATTTTTGATCACATCGCAAACACAAATCAAGCGGTTTAAATGAGAATTTTATATCAACTATATCACATAGCTATCTGCAAAATGATCACAAATGATGTACTTGTAGGTCAGACATGGTCCTGAGGTTGTATGACAGGCCAAAGATGAGGCATCCAGGGTGGCTGATCCTGCATAAGGAGACGCCGACACACGATAAGCCGTCATGTGGTCGAAACCTGAGTGAGTGAGTGAGTGAGGCAGATTTACAAAAGCGACCCCATTTTTCAACCAAAACGCGTACCATGCACCATTGTTCTTTTCGACAAAATGACCACAGATTTTTATTTTGGGCGCAAGTTTGAATTTGGATTGAGAATGTGAGCCACTTCAAAAACAACTTGAAGAAATAAATTGAATACAAAATTTGGGAGAAACTGATTGATGGGAAAAAATGAAAGTTTCAGCAATGTTGGAACTATATAATAATTTTCTTTTGTTTGTCTCCATGTGATATTACGATCTAGCTCGTGTTATAATGCGTGTCTGCTGATTTTTTTTATTTTCGTGCGAGCTCGGGTTTTTTTGGGCCAATCACGTCGGGGGCAGACTACACAAAAACGTTAATTGACGAAAAACTAGTCGTTAGAGGTTCATTGGTCCCCTGAAATCGTCTGTGATTTTTTCTACTCCAGAAATTGATTAATTTCGGTCCCTCCACCGTGTAAAATTTTGAAGAAAGCAAATGAAGAAACAAGCATTACGCCGCCCGGCCGCCGAGCTGAATTCAACCCAAAATAAACCGTTTCTCAAAATTAAACAAAAAATCTGATGTTTTCAGGTCAATAAATCATCTGAAAAGTTTTCATAAGGTTAAAGTTATCGCATAGTCAGCCACCGACGTCAATAGCTCCAGTGGACTGCGTGCACTATAACACGGGGCTTATACACGCGCAGCATTATAACACGCGCTAGTATTCAAAACAATCAACAGTAGTGGGACGAGCCGAGTGGGCCCAGAAAAAAATGAACTCAACGGTTTTTCGGTTAGATTGCAGTCTCTGTTTCGGTTGTTGTTTCGGTGTGATTACGAACGGGGCTTAATAGTGGGTTTCCAACAGAGGTGAGAAGATTTCTGATTTTTTCAGACGTCAGAAAGTCTCAAACTACCCGATACAGGAATTTAGAAAAAATATAAGGCTCGAAAGCCATTATAAATGTGTGTGCTTGAACCTAAAAAGTTGATATATTGGGATTACCGCTTAGTTTGAGTTTTGGTGCTAATTCTATATTCGTTATTATGTCAGTTGAGTCCATTTACCTATTTTAATAGTTTTTGACTATTGTGACTACTATGACGGTGTCATATTTTAACATGTTTATTGACAACCGAAGTGATTCCTTTGAATTTCCATGTAAATGTGGTCATTTCGTCGAAAGGGAAAAAATGGTGCATGGAGTGAAGGAGTGAGTGAGTGAGTGAGTGAGTGAGTGAGTGAGTGAGTGAGTGAGTGAGTGAGTGAGTGAGTGAGTGAGTGAGTGAGTGAATGAGTGAGTGAGTTACTGAGCGCGCGTGTGAATGAATGAGTGAGTGAGTGAGTAGGTAAGTGAGTGGGGGAGTAAGTGAGTGAGTGAGGGAGTGAGTAAGTGAGTGAGTGAGTGAGTGAGTGAGTGAGTGAGTGAGTGAGTGAGTGAGTGAGTGAGTGAGTGAGTGAGTGAGTGAGTGAGTGAGTGAGTCAGTGAGTGAGTCAGTGAGTGAGTGAGTGACGTGACGTGAGTGGAGTGAGTGAGTGAGTGACGTGAGTGACGTGAGTGTGACGTGAGTGAGTGACGTGAGGTGACGTGAGTGAGATGAGGTGAGTGAGTGAGTGAGTGAGCAGTGTGTGATGATATGTGATGTCGTGAGTGTGTGCACAGTGAGTGAGTAAGTGAGCTTGACCCTCTAAGATGACCAGAACTGCTCGGCCACAACGTCATTGCAAGACGTCGTGTCTGTTAGACATGTTGCCAGAAACCATCCAATACTCGTGGGATGCATGACTGCGGTGAACTCGGCTGGACCCGCCCACACTGCAACCCAAATTGTAAAAACATTAAAAACAACAACAACAACAACAACAACAACAACAACAACAACAACAACAACAACAACAAAAACGACAACTTGTTTCATAAATCATTATTTAATTCTGTAATTGGTACTTATAGTCCCCAATGAATTACTGTTCCAGCAAATTTTGTCGATGCACTATACGTCTTCCATGCAATTCTTCAATTTTGTCGAGCTATAGGGAACGGATTTAGGTTAGGTCAGCGTAAAAGTTGAAGAATGAGCTTTTCTCTTTCATTTGAGCTTAGAATTTTCGAAATTGGCTTATTAGAACTCCAAATAATCAAGAAACTAGAATTTTAAAGCTAATCGACACGATATTCGTTGACTTTGCTAGTTTCTCCATTATTTCGAGCTAAACTGAACCAATTTCAAAA
>CAXIWR010000150.1:0-7500 GCA_964036265.1 Daptonema setosum | reverse complement strand
ATAACTATGGAAAGTGTAGCATGAAAAAATCTGCATAACTGTGATTTTGTGTCGTTGAGAAAGTTAGTTTACGCAGAATTTTCAGTAAATGTAAGTTCTACGTTACAGGAATGAAAACTGCATTCATGCTTTGACTCGTATTCATTTTATTAAACTCTTTATCATCTTGTTTCAACAACTCATTGATTGACAACGTAAATATACTAAAATAGGTGGTCTCACTTTGTTTTATAGACGGTTGTTAAACAAACATTATAAAAACTAGCATAGGACGCTTATGGAGTTTGTACACAAATTATACCCTAGATCTAGGGTTTATGTCAGCAATGGAGACAAAAAACTAGACACGATCATAAAGATTAATTTCATCTTTTATACAGACAATTAGAAACATCAGTCAAGAAAAATCAGACACGTCCACATTTTCTACAGTATACCACAACATACAATGTACATACATCATACCACATAACATAACATAACATAAGATAACATAACATAACATAACATAACATAACACGAACGTCGCATGAAATAACATAACATTAGATGATGCGGTTTGCCATTTTATGTTGATTGAAGCAATTGTGGTAAATGTATTCCTCAAATATGTGCCGACTGACTCGTTTACTGATTGGCTTAAAAGTGACTGACTGACTGACTGCCTGATCAACTGACCGACTGACGGACTGACTGACTAACTGACTGACTGACTGACTGATTGACTAACTAACTGACTGACCAACTGACCGATTGACGGACATACTGACTGTCAGACTAACTGACTGACTGACTGACTGACTGACTGACTGACTGACTGACTGACTGACTGACTGACTGACTGACTGACTGACTGACTGACTGACTGACTGACTGACTGACCAGGAACAGTCACGCCACCTCGGCGTTTGATGCATCATAAATAATAAATAACTGCTAACAAAACCCATTATCTCTAATAAATGACTTCCGATAAAACGGTAAATTACACCAAAATGGTAGTTTTATTACCTATTTTAGATGTATGACTTTCCATTAAATGATAAATACTCGCTGCGTCGCAAAAAAAACAAATGAATGATTGTTCTTGAACGTAGCAAAACATTTACTATTGCTAAGTGAGTGGCTATGGCTAGTTTATTGTTACCGTGTGTGTCCTTGCTTTGTCTATGTGCGCATGTGAAACATTAGTGAGAACTTTGGCAGCAGTGTTACAACAACTTTGCGGCGATGAACTATTTTATTTTGCTGTTTAGAAACTTCAAAATGCATTGGTGAAACTTATTCTGAAAACTATTGGGTTAAGTTTCGAAGTTGAAGAGGAAAAAGACAACTCTAAAATTGGACCTAATGTTTCGCATGCGCGCATGGTCAATGCAGGGCCACACGCGGTAACAATAAATCAGCTATAGGTGACTGACTGACTCACTGACTGACTGACTCACTGACTCACTGACAGACTAACTGACTGACTGACTCACTCACTCACTGACTTACTCACTGACTCACTGACTGACTGACTGACTGACTGACTGACTACCTGACTAATTGACTGACAGAATATTTGTTGTTAAAAATAATGGATGGAATAGTTTAATCTGGTTTTCTGAGTGAAAGGCTGACTGATTAAGTGACTGGCTGACTGACTGAGGGACTGACTGACTGACTGATTGTAACTATTCTATAATTTAGGTGAACTCTGAACCTCTCAATTTCACACGGACTGTTCATGTGAACTAAACACGGCAGTGTAACGATAAACGAAATGGTTTTGTTTGTCGTTTCTTATAAGCAAAAAGAAAACACAGCGGCCAAAAGTTCTATAAAGATGAGCTGCCATGGATTGTTTATAAGGCGGTGCAATTGCCACAAATGAAATATGAAAGATGCGTTCTCATAGGATCTCACACATACACAGGTTGTTCCCACCCACGGTCAAAAATTCGATGTCGTCGGATTCGGTCTATATTTTGTTTATATGTACCCTATAGTGATGCTAACACACACACAAAATTTTAGAGCCTGGGGTCTCCTACAACTGCCGTGAGCCACGGTCAAAAATTTCTTACCCCTGAAATTTCGATGATTTTTAGTCATGTTTTCTACCACCGTAGTCAATTGAAGATATCTGTTATATCACAATAAAAACAACTACACACATGTAAATTTACCTGAAAAACACAATGGAAAGCTTTATTTTGATCAATATCGAGTTTTTTTGCTAGAAAATGTAAAATTTCCATGAAAATTGCAATTTTTATTTACTCAATATTTTTTATTTTCCCATAACAAATATTTTCGAAAAGCACGGGACCCCCCTTATTTTTTGGCAACCGGAAGACAACACATGAATACAATTGTGGAGAAAATTTTAACAAAAAATTTTGGTGCATTATATGGGTATGGCACTTTGAAGTTGAAAATTTCATTTCGACACTAGGACGAGCCACTAGAAAATGGTCGTAACTTTTCCTATATTCATGCGATTTCAAAATTTAAAACAACAATCGACGCAGAATCAAAATTTAGTCTGGGTTCTCCTTGACAGTTTTTTACATTTAAAAATGATTTTGTTATGAAAATTGCAAAAAACCTAAATTTCAAATAAAATGTCGTCAAATTCACAAAATTTTCAGCTGAACGATATTTCGAAATTTCGGAACAATTATTAGAGTTTGATGTTAGAAAATTAACATGTATATACAGATTTGGAGAAAGTTTCAACAAAAAATTTTGGTGCATTATATGGGTATGGCACTTTGAAGTCAAAATTTTCATTTCGACACTAGGACGAGCGACAAGAAAATGATCGTAACTTTTCCTATATTCATGTGATTTCGAAATTGAAAACACCAATCGACGCAGACATAAAATTTAGTCTGGGTTCTTCTCAACAGTTTTTTACATTCAAAAATGAGTTTGTTATAAAAATTGCAAAAAACCTAAATTTCAGTTAAAACAACACCAAAGTCAAAAAAAATCCGCAGAATGATTTTTAAAATTTTTTTGGAACAATCATAAGAGTTTGATGTGCGAAAATTAACATGTATATACAGATTTGGGGAAATTTTCAACAAAATTTTTTGGTGCATTGTATGAGTATAACATTTTAAAATAAATTTTTTTCGATACCAGAACGGGGCCCACAAGTAAATAGTCCTAACTTTTTTTACATTCGAAAATGATATTGTTATGAAAAATGCAAAGAACCTAAATTTCAGATAAAACGTCGTCAAAGTAAGAAAAACTAAATTTGAGTTTGGGTTTGCAATTTGCAAAACAAAACCTTCGTAGAATGTGAAAACTGTTCAAGAGAGCCCATACTAAATTTGAATTCTGCGTCGAATGGTGTTTTATTTTTCGAAATCGCATGACTTTATTAAAAGTAACGATCATTTACTATTGGTTCGTCTTGGTGGCAAATTGCCATACCTATATAATGCACCAAATATGTATATACATGTAAACTTTCGAACATCTAACTCTTAGACTTGTTGTAAAAAATTTGGAATATCGTTCAGTAGAGAATTTGGATAATTTGACGACATTTTATCTGAAAATTAGGTTTTTTCCATAATAAAATCACTTTCAAATGTAAAAAACTGTTGATGAGCACCCAGACTAAATTTTAATTCTGCGTCGAATGGTGTTTTAAATTTTGAAATCGCATGAATATAGGAAAAGTTACGACCACTTTCTTGTGGCTCGTCCTAGTGTCTAAATGAAAATTTTGACTTCAAAGTGTCATACCCATATAATGCACCAAAAATTTTTGTTGAAACTTTTCCCAAATCTGTATATACATGTTACTTTTCTGACATCAAACTCAAATAATTGTTCCGAAATTTCGAAATATCGTTCAGCGGGAAATTTTGTGAATTTGACGACATTTTATCTGAAATTTAGGTTTTTTGCAATTTTCATATTAAAATCATTTTTAAATGTAAAAAACTGTCGAGGAGAACCCAGACTAAATTTTGATTCTGCGTCGATTGTTGTTTTAAATTTTAAAATCGCATGAATGTAGGAAAAGTTACGACCATTTTCTACTGGCTCGTCTTAGTGTCGAAATGAAATTTTTGACTTCAAAGTGCCATACCCATATAATGCACCAAATTTTTTTATTAAAATTTTCTCCACAATTGTATTCACGTGTTGTCTTCCGGTTCCCAAAAAATAAGGGTGGTTCCGTGCTTTTCGAAAATATTTGTTATGGGAAAATAAAAAAATATTGAGTAACAAAAATTGCAATTTTTGTGAAAATTTTACATTTTCTTGCAAAAAACTCGATATTGATCAAAATAAAGCTTTCCATTGTGTTTTTCAGGTAAATTTACATGTGTGTAGTTGTTTTTATTGTGATATAACAGATATCTTCAATTGACTACGGTGGTAGAAAACATGACTAAAAATCATCGAAATTTCAGGGGTAAGAATTTTTTGACCGTGGCTCACGGCAGTTGTAGGCAACCCCGGGCTCTAAAATTTTGTGTGTGTGTTAGCATCACTATAGGGTACATATAGACAAAATATAGACCGAATCCGACGACATCGAATTTTTGACCGTGGGTGGGAACAATTTGATTACTTGTGAGAACGCGTCTTAAGTGCAATCATGCTGCACGACACAACAATTTTCGTTGATTTTATTTTTTCTAAGAAACTTTACTGCTTCTTCATGAACAATCGAGACGAAGAATTTTTTTACGATGTTTGCTTGTGTTTTTGAGGGTTGATCTAATCGTATTATCGGTTGCTTAGACGTGCTTTTTGTGATTATTTACGGTCATACATGTAAAATTATTTTATAAATAAAAGCAGTACTGCTTTAATTTCATTGAAAATACCCATGCATGGTTTTACTATAAAACGGTGTTTCAATTTTACCCTCCAACCTATAAAGCTGTAGATTGAGGAAAATGACTAATGAATTACTTGATTGCTGACTATCAAGTGTTCAATCATAGAAGCGCAGATTAAAGAAGCGACCGTTTGTCAATAAGAATTTTAAAAAATTACGGTTGGTTTGTGCCTGAAAACTTTCATGATTTCATCAATAATTAAAAATAAAAAAAATATAAAATATGTACATCACCGTTTTTTATGTTTGTTTCAAAAGCTGTTATATATAGCACCGGAAGACAAAAACTGATGGGACGGCAACACTTTATCTTGAACAGGTCATAAATTCGGAAATAAAGATAAAATTTGACGTCCCGACGATCATAAATATAGAACAAAGTAAATAATACGGGAAACCGGGCCTCAAACGCTAGAAATCGAACACACGTGAAAATCATGATTGTTACAGTGGTTCTAGAAATTTGACAGATTTTGGTTATTAAATTAATAACTTATCGTTAGTTAGAAGAAAACGATTGATCTGAAGATGATAGATACAACTTGAATGATAGATACAACTTGATGATAGATACAACTTGATGATGGATACAACTTTATGATAGATACAACTTGACGATAGATACAACTTGACAATAGATACAACTTGAATCTTTGATTTCATTTGTTTTCAGCTCACCAGATTAACAGCGAGTTTCTGGTATCAAGGCGTTTTCAAGGAAAGCTGTAAGCATTCGTTAACTTTCTGACAAAGTCTGTTAACTGCGCCTTACTGACTGACTGACTGACTGACTGACTGACTGACTGACTGACTGACTGACTTTCTGACTGAAGGACTAACGGACTGACTGACTAACTTACTGACTTACTGACTAACTTACTGACTGACTGATTTGTTGACTTACACTCTGACTGACTGACTGACTGACGCACTGACTGAGTGAGTGACAACTGAGAACAAAATTGCTGGCTGACTGAATACTGTGTAAGCTTTGTTGTAAGTCGTGTGACCCTTCGACCTTACTGACTGACTGACCTTACTGACTGACTGACTGACTGACTACGTAACCAACTTACATAATTACTGCTGAGAACACAAGTGACTGACTGTCTGTCAAATTACTCCAGTTCTTTTCATACACATGCCGACTGTAACTGTTCAACTTCACGTGATAAACACAAACAAGTCAAGATTATATTTAATTCGAATTACCATCAAAACATTTCCGAGTTTGAAATTCACACTGTTCATGCGTTCACAGTAATAACTGTGTGAAAACTAAATTAATGTCATACTGACTGACTGACTGACTGTCTGACCGACTGACTGATTAACTGACTGTCTGACTGACTGACTGACTGACTGACTGACTGTCTGACTGACTGACTGACTGACTGACTGACGAACTGACTGACTGACTGACTGACTGGCTGACTGACTGATTGACTGACTGACTGTTTGACTGACTGACTGACTGATTGACTGAATTAACTTAATTGTGGGTTTAACATTAATAACATATTTCTTAAAAAATTATAGCGGTGTTCGAGCTTACCACGCTCCTGTTTAATCTGGAATAATTGTGTTATAGGTCGTTAATCGTATTAAGTGTTACATGTCTTGTAGCTTAAAATAAATTGATGATGACATGTTTTTTGTATTCGCGGAAAACCTATTGTTTTGTTCAGCAATGTGTTGACTGCATACCATTTCATAGTTAAACTAGCACAATTCATTTGTGATAAAATTTACACGCAAATGCAAAAAATAGTTGACAGTTTTTTTATTCACAACACAACAATTAGTACACAAAATCGAATATTTTAAAGAGTAACGAATATTTTTTACGCAGAGTTAAACTCGACACTAATTTCACGACATAAACTGTTGTTTTATCACAGGTTTAAGATGAACATGTTTTGATAAAAACCAAGATGAGTTATTTCAACAATACAAAAAAACACCAATAATAATGAGTGAGTGAGTGAGTGAGTGAGTGAGTGAGTGAGTGAGTGAGTGAGTGAGTGAGAGGGTGAGTGAGTGAGTGAGTGAGTGAGTGAGTTGAGTGAGCGAGTGAGTGAGTGAGTGAGTGAGTCAGTGAGTGAGTGAGTGAGTGAGTGAGTGAGTGAGTGAGTGAGTGAGTGAGTGAGTGAGTGAGTGCGTGAGTGAGTGAGTGAGTGAGTGAGTGAGTGAGTGAGTAAGTTAGTGAGTGAGTGAGTGAGCGAGATTACGATACAAACCACGTATTTCTTCTTCTGATACGTTGACGCTCAGTCTATAAAAAAGATAAAGGTTGTTCCCTAACAAACGAAAAATATCAAAACAATCGAGAAAGTTAAATGAACGAACCCCATGAAATGTTGCAGACCAACAGCGAATTGCGGGGAGCAGCCTCGGAATAAAGTCAGGTTGCAGATACTGTGTTCATCGCTCTGCAAATACTGATCCAGTGGCTGACTGACTAAATGACTGACTGACAGACAGACTTACAGACTGACTGACTGACTGACTGACTGACTGACTGACTGACTGACTTACTGACCGACTTACAGAAATACCCACTGACAGAGACTGACAGACTAACAGACTGGTTGATTGATTGACTGACTGACTGACTGACTCAACCGTGTTTAAACCTG
>CAXIWR010000149.1:0-19986 GCA_964036265.1 Daptonema setosum | reverse complement strand
AAACATTTTTTCTTGAGATGTAGATGAAACGACCCAATTTTTCGCAAATCCCCCCCTCTTTGCAAACATTCGCCTACCTTTCAAGGTTTGGCTTGTCCGCCAGTGAGCGTAGCGAAGCCACGACACCAGAATACATGTCATTCAGACCCGCTGCCTGGGGTCTGTCTGGGCTTGGTGCTGTGCGCCAGTGGTATTGTAGTCTTATGAAACAGTGAGTTACCGATAATTGTTACTTCAATAGTGCATCACATATTTCATGACGGTTATTATGCTTGGTGGCATTCGAGTATGTCATTGTATGTTCTTTGTTTATGTGGGTTGTATTACTCGTTTCGATGTTAAATCAAATCAGTTTCTAGCGGTTCCCCTTCATCTATGACTGACTGACTGACTGACTGACTGACTAATTGACTGACAGACTGACTGACTGACTGACTGACTGACTGACTGACTGACTGACTGACGGACTGACTGGTTGACTGACTGGTTGACTGACTGACTGACTGACTGACTGACTGACTGACTGACTGACTGACTGACTGACTGACTGACTGACTGACTGACTGACTGACTGACTGACTGACTGACTTACTGACTGACTGACTGACTGACTGACTGACTGACTGACTGACTGACTGACTGACTGACTGACTGACTGACTGACTGACTGACTGACTGACTGACTGACTGACTGACTGACTGACTGACTGACTGACTGACTGACTGACTGACTGACTGACTGACTGACTGACTGACTGACTGACTGACTGACTGACTGACTGACTGACTGACTGACTGACTGACTGACTGACTGACTGACCGACTGACTGACTGACGGACTGACTGACTGACTGAATCATTTCGTACAATCAGACTCACTGATGTGCATGCCGCTGTTCAGTTTTATTATGGTACGAACGGGAATGCGGTTAAAACCAGTGGGTCGGTCGCTCGGTGAGATTCCAATTGTAATGGTAAGAGTACATTCGTTTCGGTTGGCCCTGTTTTACGAGCGCCGATGAGCCCTCATAAGCTTAGGCCGAATGGCGGACGAGAATGGACAAATGAACTATAACTCGAAGTCTAGAGGTTTAGAAACAAATATTCTAACAGGTCATGGTACAATCGTACCAAAGTGATTTTTCTCCTGTTCTGAAGAAATACCATCTCATTTGGATGAATTTGTGTGTCGGTCAGGTTGGGTTGGCTTGGCAGGTTCAGCGTTCCGAATCGAGCCAACTGCTGGTTTTATGGTATGTAATCCATGATAATCGACCATCACCTGATCAATACAGTACTGGTGGTTGTCAGTGTCCAATGGTTGATACAGTTTGGTATGATCATTACAGTCGCTTGTCATGCTGAATGACAAATCTAATAGATTGAAAGTATAGGTTTTTGCTAGTTTTTTTAATCTAAAACCATTCATTTGATTACGAAAGTAATTACCGATTCTTAGCTTTCCTTGGGTTTCTGACAGCTCTCGGCATGTTTCATAACTGTTCTTTAGTATGGTGGTTGTGTTGTTCAATACTTAGTGTAGTAACTTGTGAAAACTCTTATAACAAAAAAGATTTTCTCTGCAGAAAAACATTTCATTGTTGCGATTCTGATTAGTGTATTGAAATTGAAATTGCAGGTAGAGCAAAACTGTATCTGTGTCTCTCTGCTGAAACTGATTATTACTTATAAAAACCGGGAAACCAATCACGTGCAATGTGTTATAGAGTTTATTTACATACAGTAAGTAGGTATGTAGGTATAGATGTTCTAATACAACCATGAATACAAATGAAAACATGACGAAAAACTGTATCGTAACTGCATTAGATTGCATATCTGCATGATATTTCTTTACGGCATCAGATGTTCATTTTTCATGGTTCACGTGCACTTGAATCGGCACCGTTGGATACCCATAAATGTATTTATGTACGTATGTATGATGCCATTTTTGACTGCCATGATCGGCCAAGCAGTGTCATTTTGAGTCGATTGATTTTGGTTGAGTGACACGGACAATGGGTCCGATGTATCATGAACCCAATAATGTCGACTGCGATTTGACGTTTGTGCCGTGGCACATGCGGACGAGCCGATTCCCCAAAAGGAGAGGAATTTTTTCAGAGAAGCAAGAACTGACTGTTTTGAGGCCATTTTACCCATACCTTCATGAAAGAATTCTACTTTTGGAACTGTCAAAAGGGGAAAATTCCACTTTTCCGTTGTTCCCTGGTCCGCTAGTGTGCCGTGGCGCTGGGCTCAGACTGGCACCTGATGTCATGATACATTGAGGGCCATTAAAGGGCACATCCAATTGCTCGGGTGCGGAAGAGGAAATTATTCAATGGTGAGGGAATGTCCTCAATGTTGTGTTGTGTTGCAGTTTTCAGGTTCCCGCACCCATGTATGTACATGCACACAATGGAAATTTCGCTCTACTAAAAATTATACTCTCTGACGCGTCAAAGGTTTCGTGTGCCCATAATGTTTGGATTGTTTGTGCGATGCAGTCACAGCTCATAACAGATCTGTATTCATGTATGTGATCTGTGGTCTGTGGCTTTCATTTGTTGTTTATTTGGGTATTGTGTATCTTCGACCATCAATTAGATTTTATCATATTACTGTGAATCCGCTTTGAATATAATCTCTCTTTAATGAGAAAACCCCCGTCAAAGCTCACTGAGGAAAATTTTCCATCCATTTTAAAATTGTTCGAAATAATATTTTCAAACTAATTTCGTCTCCAACCGCAACTCAGTCTGATCTCGATGAGCTATTATAATATTGAAGCCCAAACGGCGAAAACACTCCGAAAATTGCCGGCTTGATGCCGTTTTTAATTATCCCAAGTGATGACGTCACATGTGTACCAAATGCGGTGGCATTATTAGTATGGCATTAATGAATGAATGAATAAATGGTACATGTTCCCAATGGTGCATTGTGCCAAGGGAATACCTAATGGCGCGCCCATCGATCGGCTCAGAAGAAGAGGGGGTTCGGCCCCCAGGCCAAGGGTTTTTACGATGGCTACACTATTGTACAGTAATGTTCAGGGGGGTTTTCCCTTATGTGGTTTGAAACTCGATAGTGGGTGAAATCGCCGATTCTTTTAGGTAAAACGTTTTCCGCCAGTGTACAGATATGTCCCATACAAAATTTTCCTCAGTTTACACATGATTCAATAAAGGTTTTATTTAATTCCATAGGAATTACCATTGAATATTGTTTCTAACTCCGAAATCTAATTGAGATGATGGAACAGAGATGTTGGATATTCTTCACCTAGATATCCCAAACAAGCCCATCACAGCCACCCGCCCCACCGATGATGTCAACAATAACCATAACCCTAATGGTTTATATGACTCTTGTTCCATTAGTAATCTGGTCACGTTCAGTGCATCCATGGCCTGATTTGGCCGATGTTATTCCAGGCCGAAATTGAGTTTATAGAAGAAGAATTGTTTATTCTCATTGAAAGTGGGAGGACGAGAGAGAAATGGGGTTGTTCAATATGAATATAGGAAATACTTATTTGATATTGATTTGTCAATCTTTGATTTAATTTAGGAAGTTTTATGGTGTCTGTAAGCATAAATCGGGTCGTGTCATACTTTTTTAGAAAATATTAATTCGGTTAATGTTTGGCTTGTATGGGGTTCACCCGGGTTCGGTGCCTGGATGCCAGCTTGGTCACTATGGAATTAAGTACGTAATCATACGTACATAGTTGTATTTTCGTATTCATATTCAAATTCATACTTATATTCATATTCATATTCATATTCATACTCATACTCATACTTATACTCATATTTATATTCATAATCATATTCATACTTACATATATCCATATTCATATTCATACTCATACTCATACTTACACTCATATTTATATTCATACTCATATTCATACTTATATCCATATTCATATTCTATTCATACTCATATTCATACTTATATTCTCCAAGTGTCCGATCTGAACTCTATCGGTCAAGTCCATCCGAAACCGAATTTTGTTCCGATGGACGTCTTTGTTCGATGGGTGCCGGTCTGAATAAACAACCATCCATATTGAGCACACACATTCATAAAAATATGTTAATTAATGTCATCCATTCTTCTTCTTTCATTCTAATCTTTTTCTTTATGTACCTTCGATCGTAATTTAACGGCATCCGGTCATGTTTTGTCATAGTGTTTATCCTGGCTAAATGTCGCAAATGTCATAAGTGTTACAAATCTAATAATAATTGTACATTACATATGTTATTTATCCTGTTAAAACTCCCAAAGTAATTCCAGATCAAAATCCTGCGACCGGCACGAAACAAATACATAGATATGATAAGATCCTGCATGAAACATATTCCAGTCAAGAACAAGAACCATTTCAAGTTGCTGGCAGAATTCGAATCGCCGAACATCAGTTCAGAGCCTGACTTCAATTGGCCGGTTCATTATATCCACTGGTGGACGAGCAAATCCTCCAAAGGAAGGGTATTGTTTTAATGAGGGGAGAATCAACAGTTTTAGGGTCAATTTATATACAGCTTGAGGAGCAAATTTTTACGTCTTGGAACTGTCTAAAAAAGGGAAAATTCACTTTTTCATTCTTTCCTCGTCCGCTAGTGATCAGATGTTGTGTTTATCTGTCCAATGTCAATACCAGGAAACACGTGTTTTCCATTTGATCTGGCGTCCCCAAATCCCAATCTCCGCCGAATGCTGGTATCTCAAAGCCCGTTTCCAGATGTGCTCCTATTAAGGAGTGAAGGGTACTTGACAATCGCGGATCATAAAATCTGAAATCAGAAAGCTTGTCATTTGAAAAGTTATTACATGTGATACTCATATAGAAAAAAAACAATGAAAGTGTCCAACATACCAACCCCTGTCTTGGGGAAAATCTTTATGTGATAATTTTTGAGTGACCCGCTGTTATTAGTTGGGTGACCGGACCCCCGGGCCCGCCGTGGTGGGTCAGCGAACCTCTTGAGCTAACCAACATAAACGTATCACATTACATACATACATTGTTGAACGTATTAGATATACATGGTTGAGACAGCCCAGTGCCGTTATAAACATCCCACAACAACAGCAACAACAACAACAACAAACAACAACAACAACAACAACAACAACAACATGTGGTGGTTTTCTTTGGGAGACCCTCGAGCCCGTGTGCCATAGGTCGCTGTCCGCAACGTTCAGACACCTTCAGGCCTTCGTGTTCCATCATCAATGTTTCACCCTGTTCTAATGCATAACAACGTTTGCTAATTTGTTATGTTCTGGTTTTCGGTTTCGTATACCAACAGATGCTTTGCGAGTTTTTCTTGAATTCAACCTAATTACAAGTTTTTTTAAAAGTGAAAGTTCTTTGTCCAGATGGGCTGAGACTTACGCCAAAACGTAGCAACCGTCCCATCACTTTCACCATGTATACCTTCATGAAGGATATATTACATGTATGTACGCCTTTATAAGGTCGTTAGTGTCAATTCAGATCAGAAATGACTTTTACGAATTTTTTATTTCGCATTCGCTGCATTCATAGTCAATGCCAATGTCTTTATCGCAACTAGACATGCATATAATCTAGTCATCTAGAATACCAAGGTTGTCTTGGTCCTCGGTTCCGCATTAATTCATCGGTTGCTCCTCCCTCCCCCCTTAAAACAACGAAATCGAAAGCATAAAAACAATCAACCGAAGCGTTGGCCTACCGCGAACGTTGTTATTATAGGCTGTTAATGTTGTTATCGTTTTTTCATGTTATTATATTTTATTAATGTAGTTTGGTTGCTTTTATTGTTTTTTTTTCGATTTTGTTGTTTATTTCCTGACTGACCGTTGCAATGCATTTATAACAGTAGCAAATAAAGTCTGTAAGTCATCAAGTACTAACTTGTCATTCAGTCAGGTCAGTCAGTCAGTCAGTCAGTCAGTCAGTCAGTCAGTCAGTCAGTCAGTCAGTCAGTCAGTCTGTCGCTTGTTTTTGCCTGTCGGCCAATCGGTGTTGTTGTTATTTTTATGCCGTGTTCAATTTCAATCGGCCATCGTTAATAACGTCGACCATTCGAGTCTGCCCGTCAGTTTGGCGCTGTTGTTGTAGTCACTAGCGGACGAAAATGGAAGGGAAACATGGATTTCCCCCTTCTTTGGCGTTTTCAAAAAGTTGATTTGGTTCCCTAATGTGTAGGTTAAATGGCCCGAAAACTGGCAATTATACCCCTTTTAGAGGAAATTTCTCTCCCTTTGATGGATTGGCTTGTCCGCCAGTGCTTTGGTCATTAATCCGACTGGGCATTCTCTTTCATACGTTCCTTGTTGGGGAAGGGGGGGGGGCGATTCCGGAACGCTTCTATTTCTATCTGATGTTATTTCAGGCGGCGAAAGCGGCACTACAGTACTCGCATTCCATTGTTGTTGTTGATGTTGATGTTGTTGTTGTTGTTGTTGTTGTTGTTGTTGTTGTTGTTGTTGTTGTTGTTGTTGTTGTTGTTGTTGTTGTTGTTTTTGCTCCTGGTTTTTAGCATGGATGACTGCCTAATCTGGATTGGCAAACATTCATAGATGGATTCGTCACGCTCGAGCGCTCGGTCTGAACGGTTAGCTACTGTGTTGACATGAAAATATCACAACAACAACTACAACTATAACAACAACAACAACAACAACAACAACAACAACAACAACAACAACAACAACAACAACAACAACAACAACAACAGCAACAACAACAACAACAACAACAACAACAAGAGTGTATTTCCTGGCAATGCCCTCTCTAGTTTGTGACATGATCGGATTTTCCGACTGACCGACTGTTCGGGTATTTCGTTTTAAATGACCATCTATGTATCCTATGTATGTACCACCACATGTACATACTGTACGATCGCACTAGCGGAAGAGAAGGGGGGATAAAAGTGGAATTTCCCCCTTTTTGGCGGTTTCAAAGAATAGTGTTTGTTCCTTAAGGTGTATGTAAAATTTCAAATTTTTTGTCAATCTCCTCCTCTTTGACAGAATTCCCCTCCCTTTGGATACTTAGCTCGTCCGCCAGCGTACGATTGTACTGTTCTGTGTTCGTCAACTTCGTTTGTACGTCAGTGTCATTACCGCTAATTCCCACCATTTTCGGCAGATCTGCAAGTTTCGCCACAGCCACATGGGTGGCCAACGATCCACCGTCTAAATTGATTTAGATACTTACTGTGTTACTGAAAATATCAAAACTCTGTCGTGCTGTTGCAGAATACGGTGGTTCGTTGTTGTTGTTGTTGTTTAGGGTCGATCGCTCGGCTAGTAGTCGGCGGCCGTTGCGCAGCTCCATAATTGCAGGTGCTAGCAGAATACGGTTGTTCGTTATGTATTGATAAAGTTATGAAATGTATCGCTGGAAAAAAATAGTTCTCCAAAGTGTGGTACACAATTGAAGAGAGGAGGGACTGGTGATTCTCAGGTCATTTTACCCGAAAAATAAATTGACGAATTCCGTTTTGGAGGCACCAGAAAGTTGCAATCTATTCTTCACTTGCCAACCCAACAGGGGAGAGGTGTTTTTAGGTGGACAGGTGACGTTATAGGGAATATACTATATTGAATATTGTAACAAGATACAGTGTTCATACATTGTGATTGTTATTGCTCTATTATCACCCGGTCTTGCTTCATAACTCCTGAATATGGAGTCCGTTATCGTGCTTGTATGTGAGTACGACATCACCTCTATTTCACTGCGAGACCATCAATCATTGACTGATTATCCTGTTGATTGCAGCTCGTTACAACCAACAACCGAGTAGGTCACATTCACAGTCATTTTAACCGAAAATAAACTGACTTGAACTTACGATATTGTTTCAATGAAACATTACGTTCCACAATTTGTATACTTTTAGAATACGTATACCATTTCTGATTGTGGGCGAGTTGCATTGTTCCATTGTTTATTGCATTCCTTGGGTGTGACCATGCAGTCTTATACTATTACTATTACTATGCCCATTTCCGACTACTACGAGTCGTTCGTTCGGTTGTAAAAAACGAGTGTCATTTTCGTAGTCTGTCATCTGCGCCCCTGAAGCCACTCAGTCAGTCGTTCGCAAACAATCACACCAATCAGTGAGTGAGTGAGTGAGTGAGTGAGTGAGTGAGTGAGTGAGTGAGTGAGTGAGTGAGTGAGTGAGTGAGTGAGTGAGTGAGTGAGTGAGACAATCAGTCAGTCAGTCAGTCAGTCAGTCAGTCAGTCAGTCAGCCAGTCAGTCAGTCATTCTGTGAGTCAGTGAGTCAGTCAGTCCATCTGTTAAGTCTCGCACCCCGCTAACTTGAATGATCGCTTTCTGATTGTCAGATGCTTGGTATGTTATAATACCCAATCAGTCAGTTATCCGTTATCAGTAGACTTATAAGAGAGGAGATTGATTGATGAAATATGGTGTCACGAAAATGGTGTTAGAATTTCTGTTATGTTTCATGTCAATTTTTTTCACTACTATTGTTTTTCACATTTTTTTCCGATGAATCTGTTTTGCCTTTCTGATCCGATCATCACCTGACCGATATTCAGTTTCTGCAGTTGCCAACTTGATTTACGCGAACAGTCTAGATGACTGACTGACTGACTGACTGACTGACTGACTGACTGACTGACCAAAGAGATGATGATCACATAATAATCGCTTGTTTGTTTGATCACATAATAATCGCACGAACAGTCAAGTGATACATTGAAGTACCAGTAGCGGGTCAGAAATAGGAAATACCATGACATTTTGTCTTTTCCATAAAGTTTCTGGCAATGTGTTGAATTCCCAATCGAAAACAAACCAGAATGTTTCTATAATAGGTCAACGAAAAAAAATTAAACTTGTTTAATCAGCTCGATCCGATTATGTGTTATACATAGTATGGTATATAGTACACTAGCGGACGAGCGAAGAATGAAGAACTGTAATGCCCCCTCTTTGGCAGTTCCAAAAAGGTGAGTCTGTTTCTTAATGTGTTAGGAAAATGGTATCAAAACTGCTGATTCCACTCTTTGAAAGAATTTCTCTCCATTTGACGTATTGGCTCATCCGCCAATGATATAGTATGCATGCGATGATTGCGTGTAGAGTGGACAGGGGTCAGCCAGCCTGCAGCATTGACTGCGCGCAACAACACACCCTGCGCACTAGCGGACGAGAAGGGGAGGGCAATGTAGCATTCCCCTCCCCTCTTTGGGCGGTTTCGAAACGTGCAGTTTGTACCCTATGTTGTAGATAAAACGGCCTAAAACTGCGAAAAATCCTCTCTCTTTGGTGAAATTCCACTCCCTTTGGCAGTTGAGCTAGTCCGCCAGAGCCCTGCTGCGTGCAGTAATGTACGCGCGTGCGTGCGTGCATGTGTACAGCAGTGAGTGTTGTGTATCTAGACCCGGCCAGTAGACCCCACGTCCTTCATGACCATTCGTCTATTGGCTATCGACTGACTGACGACGGTTGTGCATGTGATGAGGAGGTGGTGAACGGCGGATTATCTGGTCATATCACATGATTATCCGCCAAGTTACTTGCCATCAGATAGTTTTCGACCATAATTGCAGTATGTTTTGCAAGTTTTTGGATTTTCCCAAAGTGGGAGGGAATCCCCCTGTTTGCTAACCCGATCCGTGTGTGTCTGACTGAATCGTCGGCTGTCTATTTAGATTGGTGGTTGGTCCGAATCAAAGCCAAGCCATCTAACCACCACCAAACAACCAACGCTGCATGCATTTTGCGCTTGCTGCTTGCATTCCTGCGTGCATTTCATGTTGGCTGGCATGCATTTCAATCAGGATCAGGGCACTCGAGTACTCGACCCGTTTTATTGCATCATGACATGTGACATCACATTATATGCCGTTTTATGCCAATAAAACGTCTGTTTTGTTTGCATTCCTTAATTCAAGTTAACTGCCAGGCAGGCGTAGCGTAATATGATTGGTTACACAATCTTCTTGGATTTGTTACTTATGTCTTACATGATATACATACCATATTGTTATTTATGTTAAATATGACACAATATACAATAATATAATTTGTCATTTGTTGGCCATTCTGCTTGTACGTTATCGGCCATGCGGAATGGTTTAAAAGTTATATACAAATGAGTTGTTACTTATGTAACTTTTTCGCAAGGAAAATGGTAATCAATTCGGATACATTCCTTTATATTTTTGTCCAATAATAAACAGTGTTTCTTAATCTGTATTCATCATGTCATCCAATTTTGTTTATTAGTTATGAGTGCTTGCCTAATCCCGTCAGCGTTCCATTCCATTGTTACGATATACTTTTCCAATTGTGCTTTCAATCAAAAACCTGCCATTCACTGTTTTCTATAATACCAGTCTTTTCCAATGGTAACCCGGAGTCCGAAGAACGACCGTCTCAGTCGTTCAGACCTCAATCTTTGTTTAATTTCCTTGTTGCAGTATCATGATGACGATGATGTGTTATAAGTATATACCAGTTTGGTATGGCCCTTGAACTGGTATGGTTTGTATCATTGAATAAGTGATTGAATTTGAATAAGTGCTAGTTTTCCTGCTCCTTGTACAATTGTTTGATGCTTACAAAGAATACATGATTACTCCTAATTTCCGATCAAGCGTCTGTAAACTTTAAACATGCAAACAATTATCTACGTTAAAATGATATCTCAAGTGTCGAGAAAGTGGCGCTCTAATCAAACTCAATAAGAACCAAGAATGGCGAGAGCTTTACTGTAGCATGAATCATGTTTGTCTTCTGGCCCGGATATGGAGTTCTTTGTATGATTCGATCAGATTGACCCGTACATCCATCAGGCAGTCTTTATGCGGTTCCGCCATGTACATAGCGGTGAGTTCTCCAATTTGAATTATAACTAGTAGTTAAAAGCCAAGTAGTGGATATCATAAACTGATGTTACTCAGATACCGATAAATAGCGGTTACTGTGAGTAATTCTTCTAGTTTGTATGAGACAACTGAAAAGCCGAGTTCCCGACTCGTTCAAGCTGCCATTGCTTATTATATATCACAGTCAGTTTATACGTTCATGAAATGATTCAGTCAGCTAGTGTGTCATTCAGTCAATCATTCGTTGAGACAGTCATTTGGACATTCAATAGGACATTCAGTCAAAGAAGTCAGTAAATCAGTCAGTCGGTAAATCAGACAGTCAGTCAGTCGTTGGTTGACTGGTCAATTCATTGTCTCAACCATCTAATATAATGTGACCAGTTGGTCGATGTTTCAAGTGTTTGGTCACATTTCGCATTAACTGCCTGCTGGTATCAGTCATTCGGTGAGTCAATCAGTTCGTCCTTCAACCAGTCAGTCGGTTATTCAGACAGTCTGTCAGTGAATCAGACAGACAGTGAGTCAGTCTGACTGGTCAAATCAGTGTCTCAACCATCCAACATAATGTGACCAGTTGGTCGATGTTCCGAGTGTTTGGTCACATTTCGTATTTACTGCCTGGTACCAGTGTGTCCTTTGTGTATTTCGGGTTTATGATCGTCGTCTCCTTTGCTGGGTGCCGCTTATGCTCACACAGACCTGAGCGCGGAGCAATCGTTTTTTGCACTATTTCATTTCGTCTCTGTGAACGGGTCCGGCCCGGACCGCACTGCTGTTCATTTGAAAGCATGTGACCAGAGTTATCTAGTACTGTTATATGAGAGGATGGTTCAATCATTCATTCATACCTTTTATACCGGTAAACCTTTACCGGATCACTAAGTGAATGACTCCAATCCCGAACGCCCACACAAGAGGACGGGAAATGGAGGGTAATTCCCCCTCTTTTGTAAAACTTTATCTCTAAGGAGTACGTAAAATGACCTGAAAACTGTTAATTCCACCTCTTTTTGGAGGTTTGGCTCGTCCGGCAGTGCTGCCCCGGTTCGACTAAATGCGTATTTATCCAGTGTTGAGCTCTGAGTGATTAACTGGCGGACGAGCTCATCCTCCAAAAGTAGGGGAATTTAGCCAAAGAGGGGGGGAATGGCATTTTGCGGTCTTTTTACCTACACTGTGTGGAACAAATTCTACTTTCGAAAACGCCAAAGAGGGAGAATTACACCTCTCCCACCCTTTCTCGCCGCTAGTGAAGTGCTTCTTTACACAACAGACGGTCGATAGCTGTTCATATGGCCGTTCATGATCTGTTTTTTTTTCTCTGCCATGTGCATGGTGGCTCTCGCTTTTGGTCATGCAATTCTGATTTGGTGGTCCGTCATTTGAACGATCAGGGCGACACTCGTTTTAGTATCGGGGGGGGGGGAGGGATTGGTTTGCATGATTCATTACGTGCATAATTGAACGACTCGGGCATCCACTCCCTCCCTGCCGGTTGAGTGCCTCCAAAATACGAATTATTCACCATATTTGAACAAAAAATATTCATGAAAATATTCATGTGCTTACTGATTACGACGCCTGTTACTGTTGGCACTGCGAAAGTTGTTGATTGTACTGTACATGTTCCATGTTATCAAGTGTTATTGTTCTTCACTTCACGGAACCATGAACTTGAGAGCACACCCTGTATTGTTCACGGATTCAGTGATTCGGCGCTGTCATAATGTGTGATTGTTGCTTATTTGGCGGCAGACTCGGCTGCATGACTCACTCACTATTTCATCCACTCTTTCACGGCACGGCAGGCCTGCCGCTATTTTTTGCTTATTAGTCATCGATTTCGTCGCTGATAGGCAATTGCATACATAACAATTGATAGATATGTAAGTTATCGTTTGCCAAATATGTAAACATGAAGTCTAATAATTCTTCTCATTTATTATCTAAGTCTCTTACTGGATAACTTGGAGAACTCACTCACACTTTAATTTCGTAGGTCATTCAGTATATTTTTGTCAGACACATACTTATGTACGTACATGTACATACGTATTTCAATATTCAACATATGAACAAACATACATACATACATAAAGGGTGAGTAATCGACCTACCGCGAAGCACTACCACTTTATCTCGTATTTAACAGTCATCGCTTGTTTGCCCCACCAGTCTGTTTCTGTTTATAAGAATCCCGGAATTTCAGTTGAAATCATCATTCACGGTCGTTGCGTCGATTTCGTGTCAGTGTCTTGCATTGCATTTGTTATTGTGTCTTTTTGGATTATGTCATTGAATCATTGAATATGGCTCACAGTATTCATGGTGTGGATTTTGATGTGAACCATCACCACTTACACTATTTTGTATCACTATAGTTCATAGAACATGATTTCGTTCCACAAAAAACGACAACTATTGTTCATATTGACACAATCGGCTTTATTTAGTAGATTGTTTCCCATGCCATGAACCAGAGTCGACCATGGTTCCTGGTATTATTGTGTACTATAGTACAATGTCGATCTAAACGAATGCAGCATTCGCTCTAAACACTATTATGTATTGGGTTGCAGAGCGTATTGCCATCATCCCGACCTCGACTGCATTCCATTGTGCAATTCAATTATCAGGCCCTGTACCACTACCACCACCAAATACCATCCACATCTGCACTCCGTTATCTGCCCCATCCCGGCCCGACATTCCAACCCATCCAACCACTCAAATAAACAGCCGATAAGCGCCGACCGTCCGCTGTATTTCATTCATTTAATCGATATATCAATCGATTATTTCAACCGACTCGTCAACCAATCAACAAATCAATAACCATGCCTGTTGCCGACAAAATCAAGGCGCCGTTCGTGTCACTGAAGAAGAAGCTTTTCAAGAAGAAGGCCGCCGCCGCTGACGCTGAAGCCGAAGCTGAGCCCGTGGCCAATGGTGAGACCAATGGTGAAGCCACTACTGCTAATGGTTAGATACATTTTAGAGATATATTATAATATTATTATTTATGTTTATTGAAAAAACATAATTAGTCTGTATTTCTACAATTTATCATAATATGTAGTTCAATCTTTTTATTATCACAGCTGCTGTTAGATACCATGTGTATAATTAAAAACCGTGTTTCTGCACTGGTATTGTTGAGTCTGTATTTCTGCAATTTTTAATCATGATAGGATGTGCATTTGAAACAGGGTGGTAGAATACATATGAATGTTGCATTGAACTCGGCATCACAAACCAATGCTCTTTTGGTTACTGTACTTGATTTGCGCAAGAGAGAAAGTTTTCCGCAGTTTTTCATGAAACAGAAACCTGTAGGGTGAATATTATGTGAATATATAGATCGTCAGACCAGCAGAATACTGTAATTGAAAGAAGTTTAGGGTTAACATTTGAGATTTCATTGTTGGCATTGTTTGGATAGTTTAGTTTTTTCGTTACGTTGTAGAAAATTTATATTATAAAATTGTAGATATTTATTTATACTGTAATTATAAAATTATTCTTATGAATAAACTTTATAGGCGATGAGGCGCCCAAAGCCACCGAGGAGAACGGCCACGTGGACGACACACCTGCAGCCACCAACGGTGACACCAACGGCACACACGAAACCAACGGCGATACCAACGGACATGCCGAAACAAAACCCGGTAAGTTTTCTAATGCCGGAATTTTATTACGATTCAGTTGGAATCATTTTTGTGTGAGTTGATGAACTTGTGATTTTTTTGTGTGAGTTGATGGTACTGAAACGCTGAGTTGTTGAGTGTGAGTGATTTCTAATTGGGTATGTACTGTACGATTGTTTTTGGAGAATAGTTTGGTGCATTCGAGTGGACTTTGATTCATTCAATCGAGTCAATCGTGACAAACATTGTCTGGTTGTCTGAAAAAACATTGTGATATGACTCACTTCTGAATATCATGTTTCATTTCTTACACGTACATACATATTAGCCTCGAAAGCATGTAACATACATATCTGGCCTCGCGGTCTAAAATATGCACATGTTGCTGTTATCAGTCAGTCAATCGGTCAGTCAAACAGTCAGTCATTCACTCTTCTAGTAGAATAGTATCATGTCTTGCCAACACAACCGGAAGTACAACTGGTTGTGTTCGTGACAGAATGTGTTCAATGAGTCATGGCATCCAATCGTTGCGTGGACCGACTCCATTTCGTCCCGTTTCGTAATCCCGGGCTCACACTATCATTCCATTCACAATTACTTGCCAAACTCGATTTGAATGGATGCGATTTTTATAACTTTTCATTTCAAGTTCTTTGGCAATGGTAAGTGAAAAATAGTGTAAGAAAGCAGTACAGTTTACTGGGTCGTAGACGCAGGCAAAAGTTGTACAAAAAGTGCGCGCATTCAAAAGTGGACGTGAATTGAGTTGTGAGTGGAATGCCACCCAAATCGGAATACATTCCAACGCTGCTGTACTTGTATTATAGTACTTACAAGTTGTGTGGTTCAGGGTGTTCAATATTACATGTGGCATGCTTCAACAAAGCCTAATACTTGGTATTTGGTATGAAAAACAATTCTGAGCATCTAGATAAACTGTGAAAAAGAAGAAAAAGTTCATATCTGTTCAGGGTCGTTGAACGTAATACGTAAGTTGAATGTTTTATTGGGACACCCTGTCAAATGGAATTCAGTAGTTCATCTGGCGTTGGTTGACTCATCAGCTACATTCCAATATGTATGTATGTATGTACTACATGATGTGATGTAAATACATAATTCTGATGTGATTGGTAAGTACATAAGCACATGTTTGCTCATTTGTACGAGGGTTACACACGGGGAGTTACGAAATACGACGTCCAAATTCTGTTCATGACTACTGGATGGAGGGAAGGGAAGTACATTTGACTGTACATTCAATCAATTGTTATAGTGAATTATATTTTCAAGATTTTTTTACTACATTTTCATTTTAACGAATTCATTTGACTATTTTGTCACGTCGATGAAGCGTTTTAACTGTCGTAAGGACAAGCGTTTTAGCTTTTATGAAAACATTCTGAATTATTTGGTGTAGTGTATTACTGAGTGAGTTGTGTAGTTGAGATGATGAGTCACTCACTCGGCTAGTGGAAATGTAGTTGTACAACTTTGAATGATAACGATGGAGTGAGCAACAACAACAACCATATGTGTTGAAGTCGGTTGCTTTTGACGGGGTGACTACGATGGGAAATGTTTTTGTGACTAATCATGACAGATTACAAAGTGAGTTAGTGAATCATAACTCTCCGTCAGTCAGTCAGTCAAGATATTAATCAGTCATTCGTTAAAGCCATTAATCAGTCGTTCATTCAATCTGTCTTTCAGTCAGTCAGTCAGTTGTTCAACCAATCAGTCAGGACCAACCAATCAGTCAGTCAGTCACTCAGTCAGTCACTGACACTCAGTCAGTCCCTCAGTCAGTCAGTCAGTCAGTCAGTCAGTCAGTCAGTCAGTCAGTCAGTCAGTCAGTCAGTCAGTCAGTCAGTCAGTCAGTCAGTCAGTCAGTCAGTCATTCAGTCAGTCAGTCAGTCAGTCATCGCTGACAGATAACACAGGAATGCAGCAACATGTGGGCCGCGGAAGCGTTGATTAATCGGCGTTATTTCGGTTGCTGGTGGTTGCTTGTTTTGCCGAATGATGGATGACGGGTGGTTCCGATGTACGATTCCAGATTCCGAATCAGTGACTGATTACGGTTTTACGATGTGATTCGTTCGCAATCACCATGTAGCGAAGTTTGCAGCATGAAAAGACGTACAAAATGCCAACAAAAATTAAACTGTACAGCGCTTTTTTCAAACTAGAAGTGTTATATGCATTAAGTCATTTAGTAATTCACCAAGTGGTTGTCTGATCGAATGATGTATGACGGGTGGTTCCGAAGGCGTTGCTTCCACCTAATGGACATACACATGTACAATATGAACGATTTCAGATTGCAGAATCAGTGACTGATACGGTTTTACGATGGGAACTGTTGATGATCACTAGCGACTTTTATTACGCAAAGATTAAGTCAGTCAGAGAGTCACATTACTCAGTCAGTCAGTTCGTTAATCAATCTGTCAGTCAGTCAGTCAGTCAGTCAATGAGTCAGTCATTCTGTCGGTCAGTCGGTCAGTCAGTTAGTCTGTCTGTCAAGTCAGTCAGCCCCATCATTATCGGATTTCATCGGATGAAAACGGCGTGATTGGCACGAATCCAAGCCTCGACGCAGGCACACCCAATTAACCTGGCGGACGAGCAGATCCTTCAAAGGGAGGAGATTTAAAAAGGGGATTTATAGGTTTTAAGGCCATTTAACCTGCACCTTAAGGAACCAACGCTAATTTTGTTAACGGCCAAAAAGAGAAAATTCCACTTTTTCGTTCTTCCCTCGTCCGCTAATGCACCCAATTAACCTGGGTGATTCGCCGCACTTTAATTAGAGCCCGGCTGAGTGAACATCCAACTGCCGGCTAATTCGTGATCGGTCACCATCCGATGACACGGAAGTACGCCTCACCTCATCATAATAGCAACCCGTTTTTATATTGTTGTGGTTGTTGTTGCAATAATTTTTTTCAGTAAGCCGTAATTGCAATATCCTAATCGTATTAGATCAATTATAGATAAGTGGCCATATCCAGTTACTGTTCATTAGCATTGATTTCAACAACAACAACAACAACAACAACAACAACAACAACAACAACAACAACAACAACAACAACAACAACAACAACAACAACAACAACAACAACAACAACAACAGTATTATGGCATCGGCACCCAGCACAGGGTGGTCTCTGTGCCATTACAATTTATCCGATTTTATGCTCGTCTCTGTGTCATTTGAATGAGAATGTATCTATAAAATCTCCGAATGTGGTGGCATAAAAAATAGAGTGAATTAATGGAGGAATGCTCCCCTTATTCTTTAAAAAAACTAACTTCTGGCTTGAAACGTAGAAGAATTCAATCACTAAAAGTAGTTTACGGATTTGATTGGAAGGGTTCATTATAATTGTTACATGTTATTTACCGTTTTGCGTTCAATCAATGTTCAAGGGTACTCAACTATTTTTTCAACAGTCGTTAGGCTAATTTTACGAATATTATGAAAACCAGGTATATAATGAGTGAATAAATATGCCATGTGAATGTGGAGAAATTGGTAATGACACGCTGATCGACTAATGTGGCTTGAAAGGAGGATTTGGGGGTTTGGATGAAACGTGGAAGAGGCTGGAACGTGATGGCACACATACATTCATGATACATACTCATATTGTCATGTATACTTACATATTACATGTACATACATACATACGTCAAACATGGTTAAAATTTAATTCAATAACATGCTTTTTGGATTACGAATTAACCTTGATGACTCGTAGCATGAGTTATGAGTTCTCAGATTGCGTCTGATGTCAATAAAGAATAATTGCATTGTGAGTGAAATGATGGACTATATGAGTGAGTGAGTGAGTGAGTGAGTGAGTGAGTGAGTGAGTGAGTGAGTGAGTGAGTGAGTGAGTGAGTGAGTGAGTGAGTGAGTGAGTGAGTGAGTGAGTGAGTAAGTGAGTGAGTGAGTGAGTGAGTGAGTGAGTGAGTGAGTGAGTGAGTGAGTGAGTGAGTGAGTGAGTGAGTGAGTGAGTGAGTGAGTGAGTGAGTGAGTGAGTGAGTGAGTGAGTGAGTGAGTGAGTGAGTGAGTGAGTGAGTGAGTCTAATTATGATAATTGCAGAATCAACCCCAGCCACCGAACCTACCACGAACGGCGAGTCAGAGGAAAAGAAGGACGAACCGAAAGCCGCCGAATAGCCGTTCAATATTCCATTACGCCTAATTATTTTAATAATATTATTATTATTATAAATTACTCATTTATGTATGATTTTGTTGATAACATTGTTCATTATTACAATAATATCCGTCAACTGTTGGTTTTTGCACACCGAAATCTTCGAACGTTCGTATAATAAGTCGCATCGCATTTTTATACAATTCGTGATATCTCATTATCAAACAACCAGGACTGTCGGTTTGGCGTTTCCGTAGTTTTTTAATGGATACAAAAACACAGAATCTCTCATAATTCAAACTGATTTCCCGAAGACGTCATCATGAATGTTTTTATAAATTTATTTGATAGCGAGTTCCAACCGACATTACTGTGGGCAAGAGCCTTATAGCCTCTTGATTCATTACACAAACGTAAATAAAACAATTACGTTCATTAAACCATTAACGTACTACCGTATCAATGTAATGAATCACAAAGGCTATACTATACTTTATATTACATTACATTTTATACTGCAAATGTGCCAAGCATAACATTGTTGTTGAATGATATGAATGCACACATATACTGACTTTCATCCGTACGTTCACCAACTTTCTGTTCCACCGAAACAGTATTCCCTGCCGTATTATGGGTTTGCATTCCGCATAGTTACAGAACATAACGGAATTGATTACTCGCGTAATTGTTTTTGCAATCCCATGATAACTAAAACATGTTCTGATACTACAGTGATTTTTATCCTATTCAAATCAACCTGTTCGCATGTTTGTTAATACTAGATACCGTTTTATGAAATTTTATTTCTCCCATGACTTGGGAGCAGGTCTTTAGAACTAAAAAGGAAGTAATGTTTGTGGACAAATGGCCTAAAAACCACTCAATCCAGAGTCTTTCCGGTCAGTATTTGGAACTTTGGACAAGGTTTGATCAGTCGTTTGGTCGTAGGGCTTGTCTCATATCAGCCTGTTATTGATTGTTTACACGGTGTACGTCTGTTATCACAATGAGATTTTAATGAATTTTTGTCAGTAATGCATTAGTGGGTGAAAAATAATTCATGAAAAAGTTTAACTTTCTAATTTGAGGACACTTCATGACTTTTTTATCTGCCACTGCATTACGGACACTCTGTAACAGTTGCAATGCATGACGCATTAATGATCTTGTGTTATGGGCAAACTTGCATGACGTATTTTTTCTTGTAGATTTTGTCTGTTCAAATGAATCAAACTGTCCGACCCGGAGCTCTCGACATACAATA
>CAXIWR010000148.1:27500-59394 GCA_964036265.1 Daptonema setosum | reverse complement strand
AGGAAAAGTCTGTAACCTTGATCGTACACGAGCATGCACTGGTCGTTGTCCTTAACCAACTCTTTGTCACGTTCGGAACACACCGCGATGTCTAAAGGAAACGGGTACGGTGTTGCCAGATCGTTCAGCACGCATGTCCTCAGTCGTACACTCGGGGTAGGCGATACATTCTCATTCCACGGTTCCGGGTTGGACGACTGCAATTTTTTTATTGTTGGTTGGTTTCACTCGGATCAAGACTTTGCCGGGTCTAATCAAAAAATGGTGCTTGCTATAGGCATATTATGGAATCCAAGTAACTCCATCGGAAGTTCAAGGCATATTCTTTAACGACCATCAGCAAGTAGGTCACAATTTTTTACTGCCATAAGGATTCAAACCCGACTGCGGACAGGCGGTTTCAGATTCGAACACATTAATCACTTGATCCAGCGAGCCGGAATACTATCTCTATCAGACTTATATATAGTTTATCATATATACATAGCTCATCAAACAAACAATGTTTCGTTCTGTTGTAAACAAAACAAAAGACATCTACCAACATTAGCTGTGGTCGTTGGCACTGTTCGGTTCCGAAGATTGCAATCGGCGTATCCCCGACAGCAGCACATAACAAAGGGGATAGGAGGTGACGGTCTGTCTTTCCACTCGGTCATAAAGCATGCACCATTGGCACCGTGCTTTGTCTCCGATATACCGTCACACGTGTCCGCTTTCCAGTTGGCTTTCTGTATACATTATGTGAATCAGGCACTTACACAACTGTTGTTTTGTTTGATTTGTTGTTATTTGCTCAAAATAACCAACGTTGGTTTCTCCCAAAAAGCCCAAAAGCGCCACCGGTAGACCTAAACTTGAGGAAGGAAATAGGCTGTAGCAGTACGCGTTGGATGATCGCGACACCGATTGGTCCGAGGGGTTCTTGCAAGAACTGTTGACACTCTTTACATCGCGAATCACCACGTTCGAACGGTCATCAACACAATCAGATGCTACCGGCTTGATCTGGTTCGAGTTGGTGAGCAGGAACACTACTGCCAACATAAATAATCAATGGGATGGACAACGAGTAAGTCAGTCAGTCAGTCAGTCAGTCATTTGATTAGTAAGGCAGTCAAAGAGTAAGTAGTATGTCAGTCAGTCAGTCAATCAATAAGGCAGTTACATAGTTAGTCGGTTAGTCCGATATGGATATGGTGAAGAAGGCATTTATTGGCGTGTCGATGAGGTCATCAAGTCAGTCAGTGATTCAGTAAGTCCGGGAATATGATATTAAACCAGCTAAGCAGCCAATCAGTCTGTCTATATTCACTCACTCACTCACTCACTCACTCACTCACTCACTCACTCACTCACTCACTCACTCACTCACTCACTCACTCACTCACTCACTCACTCACTCACTCACTCACTCACTCACTCACTCACTCACTCACTCACTCACTCACTCACTCACCGATGACCAGCCATGCGTTACCGTAACCACACACACGTTGGTAGAGGTGGTTAACTCGGTTGCCAACACCCATTGAATAGTTGGGTCAGTGAGTCGAGTCAACTTCAATCAGTGATATGTTGAAGGGTGTTGATGAATGATGTGTGATTGTTGAGATTTACAGTTGGTGTCAGTTGATGTGTAGGTTGATTGCAATGGAATCACGTGGAATACAGTGGTCGTTTACAATTGATCAATTAGTGCTTAGATGAACACAATTGGAGTGAACTTTGTTAATAGACCTTTAAATGCCACCAATTACCGACAAAATAAGTGATGAGGGGAAAGAGTGAGAAGTACAGTTATCACCAAATTCATAGAAAAAACTCATAACACCCACGCACTCACTCACTCGTAAGCTTTTTTGATTATTTTTTATTATTTCCCGTGAAGCGTGGCGATTTTTTTATAATGACTTTTATTGCGTGTTATTAATTTGCTTGCTGATTTCTAAGATTTACGGTGAATGTGCTTTGTAGAGTTACCGCACTGGCGGACGAGCTAATCCTCCAAAGGGAGGGGAATTTTCTCAAAAAGGGGGAATCTGTAGTATTGAGTACATTTTACCTACACCTTAGGGAACAAGCTGTACTTTTTTGAAATTGCCAAAGAGGGGGGAATTCCACTTTTCCCACCCCTTCTCGTCCGCTAATGAGTTACCGATCCCATGAAAGTTAGGCTGATGGTTCAAAACGATGATGTTTGGTGGCTAACTTCAGTTGAAATGATCTGCTGAAATGTGCCTTTAAAATGTTACACGTAATTTATTGCATTTCACCAATCGTATCGGTCCATGACGCTTTTGCTGGTAGGTGGACGTGAGGTTACCATGTGCTGTATATACGCAAATTTTCGAGTGGCCAAAGAATCCGAAAATTGTTTCCTGCCACTCCAACGGAATGCAAGAAATAGCGGCCAATTTGTTTGTGTATATAAAACATATGAACTTGGAGATACTGAAATTTCTATTGTTAAGACTCTATTTTGAAAGATTTGGGCACTACCGACTTAAAAAAATACACGCTCGTTTGTACAATAGTTTTTACACAGTCATATGCGATAATATGGCACAATGATAATAAAGTATGTGTAACAGAAACATGACCTTCCGTTGTCGTGAAAAAAAAACGATGGAACTACTGTATAACATGTTTTTGAGCCGGTTCTCGAATCGAATGTTTGAAATTGAGTATCTTTGTTTTTCATACAGAAGTTTAGAATTTTTATAGTTCTTGACGAAAATTACAATGAACAGATTAATAAGAATTCTCAGCTCTGTGACATTATTGTACGTGTAAAGTTTTTTGGTATGCGACTGAAAAACTATCGCTAAGTTCCACATCAGACATTGCCACCTCTAAGTTATATCAAAGTTTCGTCGTTTTTTCTGGTCCACCTGTGTATAAACCGAAGAAAGAAACTGAATACAATAGGTACCATCAAACAACACGCGCGCCCCAATGAAATTCGAACTAGCATTATTCTGCAACTATTTTACGCCGTTCGGATGAAGTTTTTATCCTGGGACGATCGATAATAGTCCGGTCCCATAATATGGTTTGATATAAAAAAAATTTCCTAATAAAAAAACAACGTCATAATTACAACCGACTTACCGACCATCATAAAATATTTTTTTGTAAGTGGAGACTCAGTGCTTGACTCATCACTAAGTTTTGCTTTCCTTTCGATGCTGTTTCTTTTGTTTGTGTTGTTTGAGAAATGTAGGCATCTTTACTGGACGTATCGGTTTTAGACGTTCTCAAACCTACCCAAACTCTAATTTGCTCAGTGTGATACCTATATTCTCATCAGCCCTAAATTTCCGGTAATGGCTTAGATTTTTTCATTGGCTAAACCGTCATAGAAAGATCAATGCATCTTTAATAGAAAATGCAGTCTGTCAGTATGTCCAAATATGTACTATGTTAGTTATTGTTCATTTTCAGATGATGACATGTGTCAATATACACAATAATTGGTAAGTCAGTGTTGGATGAGTTTTTACCGCAATTTATTTTCTTCTCATCCGTACATCTTTTATGGATTAGTGAACATGAATTAGTCATGATATACGGTTACATATAAAGGGGGGATTCCTGTTCCCCTAATCTCCAAATAAAAAATGATTGCCATACGCACTAACATAGATCGGTTAAATGGTGGTTGTGCATTACCAGATGTGTGAGAACGAATCGCGGTGAAAATCTAATATGGAGTTAGATAGAACACAATGGGATTTTTATTATCAAAACACCTGATACTTTTAGGTAAGTACAATCAGATCAGGATAAAACTTGGAATTTAGTAATATGATACTTTTACACCCACAATCGGATTCAGCACACACAAGTCATATTTCTCCGACAAATAATTTCCATTTCACTGCTTTTTAATAAACCGATGAGTAATGTAAATGATCGTGTGTGCCTTATAAGCTATTTATTGAAATTAGCCTAAAAATGACTAAATGGCGCGCAACTATTGAATTATTAACAAACCGAAAGTCATTTTATTTCAGGCTGTTTTCAAAAATAGTTTATTTATTTAACTTTAGTTAATTTGAACAATTTGTACCCGAGTCCCAATGAAATGCCAATACTGATCACCAGCAGCACGCTCAACACAACGACCACGGATACTGGTATGCCGCTATTCTGCAACAAGAAATTTTTTTTAACCTTAACCACACCACAACAACAACAACAACAACAACAACAACAACAACAACAACAACAACAACAACAACAACAACAACAACAACAACAACAACAACAACAACAACAACAACAACAACAACAACAACAACAACAATAACAACAACAACAACAACAACAACAACAACAACAACAACAACAACAACAACAACAACAACAACAACAACAACAACAACAACAACAACAACAACAACAACAACAACAACAACAACAACAACAACAACAACAACAACAACAACAACAACAACAACAACAACAACAACAAACTTGCAACAACAACCTGGGATTCGGTGTCCGACGGTTGCGTAGTACAAGAGCACCCAACTTGTCCAGCGATGGGTGTCATTGTCTGAACATCTGCCACGGTCGTTCCTTCTGTATTTGTGGGTTCAGCCGTGGTTGGTGGGGGCGGTTCGTACGAGTTGCAGTTTTCGGGTTTTAAATTGTTCCACGTGAAGCTTAGTAATTTTTAGAAGAGTGACTTTTGCTTGCTGATTACTAAGATTTACGGTGAATGTGCTTTGTAGAATTACCGATCTCATCAAAGTTAAGCTGACGGTTGAAAATATTAATATGTTTGATGGCTAACTTCAGTTCAAATGATTTCGACAAAATTTTGCTGAATTGTGGCTTAAAAAGTTACACGTAATTTATGGCATTTCACCAATCGTATCGGTCTATGCCGCTTTTGCTGGTAGGCGGACTTTGAGGTTATCATGTGCTGTATAGGGTGGAAAATTGGTTATTAGAATGGCCAAAAACGGTAATCAGTGTTTCACCTATAAAATTGATTTTTGGATTTTGAAGTCTATTCTATTTTGGATTCTGACGAAATGTGACGTTTTTGAAGAAAATAAGAAGAAAATTGTTCTGTAAAACCGAAATTCTAAATTAGAATTTTGGATTTACATGAAATTCAATTTTCCTCTTTTTCTTGTTCTCTTCGATTCCGTCAGAATCCAAAATAGACCACAATCTACAAGATTAAGATTTACAGGAAAACACTGATAACCTTTTTTGACCTTTCTAATAACCAATTGTCCACCCTATATATAGTCAAATTTTCGGGTGGCCAAAGGATCCGAAAATAGCCGGCAATAGTTCGTGGAATATATAAAACGTATGAACTTGGAGCTACTGAAATTTCTATTGTTTTAGACTCGATTTTGGAAGATTTGGACCTTACTGACTTAAAATTGCAAACTCGTTTGTACAATAGTTTTTCCACAGCCATATGCAATAATATGGCCCAATGATGATATGTGTCACTGATATGGAGTAATTTACAGTGAACCTTTTTCCACCCGCGCAGAAAAATTTCGTTAAATTTCTTGGTGCGCGTGCGAATAGTTTTCGATTAACGAGTGAAAAAGTCGATGAAACTACTGTATAACAAGTTTTTGAGCCGGTTTTCGAATCTTATATTTGAAATTGAGTATCTTTGTTTATCATACAGAAGTTTGGAACTTATGTAGTTCTTGAAAATTAATAAGAATTCTCAGCTCTGTGACATTGTTGGCTGTCGCATATCTAGTGTAACTACGTTTTTTTGCTATGCGAATGAAAAACTTTCGCTAAGGTCCCCATCAGACATTACCACCTCTAAGTTAAATAAAAATGTCGTAGTTTTTTCTGGTCCAACCTGTGTATAAACTGAAGAAAGAAACTGAATACAATGGGCACCATCAAACAACATGCGCGCCTCAACGAAATTCGAACTAGTATCATTCTGCGCCTATTTCACGCCGTTCGGATAAAGTTATATGATGGGACGGTCGATAATAGTCCGGTCCCATAATATGGTTTGATAGAATATTTTTACCTTTTACAACAACCCCGCCATATTTACAACCGACTAACCGACCATCATAAAACGTTTTTTTTTGGTGACAGTTACCCCATACTAAGTGGAGGCTCAGTGCTTGACTCATCACTAAGTTTTGCTTTCCTTTCGATGATGGTGCTACTTTAGCTTGTGTTGTTTGAGAAATGTAGCCAAGTTTACTAGACGTATCGGTTTTAGACGTTCTCAAACCTACCCAAACTCTAACTTGCTCTGTGTGATACCTTCATTCTCATCAGCCCTAAATTTCCGGTGATGGCTTAGATTTTTCCATTAGCTAAACCGTCATAGGAATATCAATGTATTTCTAATGGAAAATACAGTCTGTCAGTCCGTCAGTAAGTCAGTCCGTAAGTCCGTCAGTCCGTCAGTTAGTTAGTTAGTCAATCATAAACGACTGTCTAAATAAATGGTCGACGGACTCTAAAAAAACAAGAAAGCATAACCAAAAATTTCAACATCCACATATTAAGTTATTTTTCATTTTCGAATGATGACATGTGTCAATATACACAATAATTGGTCAGTCAGTGATGGATGAGTTTTTACCGCAATTTATTTTCTTTTCATCTGTACATCTGTTATGGATTAGTGAACATGAATTAGTCATGATATACGGTTACATATAAAGGATGATTACTGTTTCCCTAATCTCCAATCAAAAATGAATGCTATTTGCTCGAGCATAGACCGGTTAAACGGTGGTTGTACAATACCAGATGTGTTACGGCAAAAAAACAAATATTGAGTTAGATTCAATACATTACGATCAATACAACACCACAATCAGATTCAGAACACGCAAGTCATATTTCTACGACAAACAAATTTTTATTTCACTACTTTTGAATAAACCGTTGAGTAATGTAAATGATAAGCTATTTATTGAAAAAAGCTTTAAAATGACTATCTAGCACAGCTATTGAAATTTTGACAACCCCGAAAGTCATTTTATTTCAGGCTGTTTTCAAAAATACTTTATTTATTTAACTTTAGTTAGTTTGAACAATTTGTACCCGAGTCCCGCTGAAATGCCGATACTGATCACCAGCAGCACGCTCAACACAATGGTCGATGCAGGTATGCCGCTATTCTGCTACAAGGAAAAATATTTAACCTACAACAACAACAACAACAACAACAACAACAACAACAACAACAACAACAACAACAACAACAACAACAACAACAACAACAGAGCTGAGTAGCCGAAGTTATACAAAGTACCTTGCATTCGGTGTCAGGCTTCTGAGTTTTGCACTCAACTTGTCCAACGATGGGTGTCACTGATTTGGTTGTGTCCGTGATGTTGCCAGGTCCATCGGCGAGTGTCGCTGTCTCAACATCTGCCACGGTCATTCCTTCTGTACTTGTGGGTTCAGCCATTGTGGGAAACGTGTTGCAGTCCTGACGGCAGGTGCCAATGTCGTGTGCCACGAGTTCATCAAGATTGGGCACGTCCTTCGAGGGGTTGCACACCGTTGCCGAACAACAACAGAGATGCTAAACAGGCAAACATACAGGGTGGCTCAAAAAAAGGTTGCGCGTTTGAGGAATTACTGTGAAAGTTATAGAAAAGCTGTGGTACAGCAGTAAAGCGCATTCGAAAGAATATTTTTTGCCTACAAAATTATGTGTGACTTAAGTTAAGTTTCATTCGAATTTTTCTGGTTTTACTATTCAATTTAAGAAAAATCTTAATTTTCGCCTAATTTTTGCTGAATGCGTGATGAAAACATGTTTAGTAACAAAAGGAATCGCATATAAACCCAGAAACACAACCATCATACTGTATGTGAACCAAAAAAATTCAAATACTATAGTGATATTTAATGTTAATTAAGCTCGCAATTATTGTGAAGGTATCATTCATGAATACAGACTACAAAATGGTGGTGTAATTCATTGAAACGGTCTTTCGAAGTGGAGCTGATGAACAAAAAAAACAACGTTTCTTTATCATTAAAAACTCAATAAAGTTATTAAAACCGACAAACGTGGAAGCAGTGAGCGAAACAGAGCCCGATCTGACTCTTTTCACGTGTGCATGATACTTTGGGCGCGCATTTCAAATAAAGATATACCGCTGCTGCTGTAAACTTATAAACCTGATCATAAGACACAATTTTTTAGACGAAGACATGCCCAATCGAATGCGCTATACCGCAATCCCACAGCGTGTCTACAACCTTACACAATAACTGCTCAAACGCGCAACCTTTTTTGGCCCACCCGGTACATTCGATGGTGGGTTACGGTATGTGCTCATCGTACATCAGTTCATGTACAAATTTAGCGGGTTATGCTTATTTAAAATCTTCTGGTTAACTCAGCTGTTCGTTCTGATTTTATGGACCGAGTGAATATACTTGAATATAAACGAATATTGTTTGATGGAGCACATGTACCTAAATCTGAAGATACTTCGCTGAAATACTTTAGGTGCGTCTGTGGAATATCTATATAAGCTTGCATTTTCTCCATACAAACCTATAAATTAAAACAACATCTCTCAGTATTTTTATATATAAAAATTACAAGCTCGGATACTTATCACAGCATCCTTAACATGAGATTACAGGGTCGACGGTATTTAGGACATAAGTTGTATTAGTCATCACAACAAAAACTAGCCTTAGTGCAATTGAAGTCGCCTTTAACGCTCCATTCGTTTCCTGTCGTGTTTTTGCACAGGCCACGCAGCTGACGTTCTTCGGCGAAATCGAACGCACAGCCAAACGTCCACTCACCTGATTAAATAAAGATTATAGCATAACCGAAAACCCCTTTAGCATTTGAATGATCGATTAACTTGTTAATGATAATGTACATAGAACTAAGCAGGGAGAAACTGGCTCTGCCACGAGGCAAAAAATGAGGAACTCTTGTCTTGGAAATATTGACTTATTAGGAATAATTTTTTTGTTCGGTTTCCACGAACTTTCGCAGTTGCTAGCTATTATGTTTCAAATCAAATAAAACTAAGTCAAAACTATTTAAAGGAAGAGTAACCTTGATCGTACACGAGCATGCACTGGTCGTTGTCCTTATCCAACTTCTCGTCACGTTTTGAACACACCGCGATGTCCAAAGGCAAAACGTAGGGTGTTTCCAGGTCGTTCAGCACACACGTCCTCAGTGGTTCTGCTGTGCTGTTGACTTCCTTCCATCGCAACGGATGGGTTTTGTTAGACAACTAAAAGTTACAACCACGGTTCATCAATTAAACCATGTATCGTTGGGCTCTAACAATGTTGAACCAGAGTAATTTCATAAAGGCAAACTAACATCGAGAGCGGGGTCGCTGTCAGGCACACGTCGGCTATTAGGGTTGCAGTCCTTGTATCCGCGACAGCAGCACAAATAAAAGGGGACAGGAGTTGACGATCCGTCCTTCCACTTCGTCTTGAAGCAGACCCCCGTTGCACCGTGCTCTGTCTCCGACATACCGTCGCACGTGTCCGCTTTCCAGTTGACTTTCTGTATAAACCGAACCAACATAAATCTTTAGAAAACTTATTCAACTGACTTGCGGTCTTGTCAAAATTGTGCAGGTCCAAGTATTTTATAAAGCTACATAAAAAAGATCTGAAAATGTAGAACTAAAATTTGTCATCCAATTTAGTGGTTAAAATGCCGAACTCGCATTCCGGAGGTCCTAGGTTCGAAACCTGAACGGGGAAACAGACGGAGACGTGTTGCTCTGGGATTCCACCCATTGCCCATCGGTTTATTCAATTTATATGGCCAGTACCAAATCAACTTCTGATATCAGTTCGGAAACTCCAGTAATTCAGTCGCATCAAAAAATTCTAGTTGTCACGAACAGTTATTTACTAAAGTGGCACTTGATATGACCAACATTGATGTCGCTAATGTGACGATCAGCGAACTCGATTGAGATTGCTGCTGGTAAGGGAAATCGGGGAGCAGCTTGTGCAGTGAAGCAGAACGCGTTTGCTGGTCGTGGTGACACCGATGTACCAGAATACCAATATGAGCTGTTGACACTCTTCACATCTCGGGTAACCAGATGCTCTCGTGTATCCGCGCAATACGGCAGTACGGTTATGATCGAGTTTATGAGAAGAAGAGCTGTCAATATTGAGCAACATTCAGTCAGTCAGACATTCAATCAGTCACGAGTATCACATTGTTCTGCTACAATGAAAAATCTGTTTTTTTTCAATGACTGATTCGATTACTGAAACAGTCACTCACTCACTCACTCACTCACTCACTCACTCACTCACTCACTCACTCACTCACTCACTCACTCACTCACTCACTCACTCACTCACTCACTCACTCACTCACTCACTCACTCACTCACTCACTCACTCACTCACTCACTCACTCACTCACTCACTCACTCACTCACTCACTCACTCACTCACTCACTCACTCACTCACTCACTCACTCACTCACTCACTCACTCACTCACTCACTCACTCACTCACTCACTCACTCACTCACTCACTCACTCACTCACTCACTCACTCACTCACTCACTCACTCACTCACTCACTCACTCACTCACTCACTCACTCACTCACTCACTCACTCACTCACTCACTCACTCACTCACTCACTCACTCACTCACTCACTCACTCACTCACTCACTCACTCACTCACTCACTCACTCACTCACTCACTCACTCACTCACTCACTCACTCACTCACTCACTCACTCACTCACTCACTCACTCACTCACTCACTCACTCACTCACTCACTCACTCACTCACTCACTCACTCACTCACTCACTCACTCACTCACTCACTCACTCACTCACTCACTCACTCACTCACTCACTCACTCACTCACTCACTCACTCACTCACTCACTCACTCACTCACTCACTCACTCACTCACTCACTCACTCACTCACTCACTCACTCACTCACTCACTCACTCACTCACTCACTCACTCACTCACTCACTCACTCACTCACTCACTCACTCACTCACTCACTCACTCACCGATGATTAGCCATGCGTTACCGTAATCACACATACGTTGGTTGAGGTGGTTAACTCGGTTGCCGACACCCATTGAACAGTTGGGTCAGTGAGTCGAGTTACGTTAAATGTGTGATATATTGCAGGGTGTTGATGAACACTGTGTGATTGTTGAGACTTACAGCTGGGTCAGTTGATGTGAATGTTGATTGCATCAGAACCATGTGGAAAAACGTGGTCGTTTACAATTGATCAATTAGTGCTTCGAACATACAATTGGGGTGAAGTTGGTTAATAGACCTTTAAATGCCAATTACTGACAAAATAAATTATGAGGGGAAAGAGAGAGAAAAAAGTACAGTAATAATCAAACTCATACTAGAAACTCATAGCACCCACTCCCTCACTCACATAGACTTCTCAATGAAAAATCACGGCAGATTATTTCAATTAAATCGTTATCGTGTTTCTTTTTATGTCGGCAACGTGGCTCAGTGGGTTAACGCGCTTCGCAAAGTAGTGTGGTGTCGAAAGCTCGAAACTCACAACGCTAACTGTGACACCGCTGTCCTGTTGGTGAGGGGCGTTAGAGACACCGCACTCTGTCTGTGGGGGTTTCGCTCCGCAAAGACAGACTGGTATTCGATGACCTCCTCGTTATCATCTCAACGTAGATGCTGAGAAACATTCCCAATGGCCATCTCTGTCAAATGAACATCTCTGTCATATAACAGATTTTTTTGTGCGGCAAAAAGACGTTCGGGTGCCTTCATAGTCGGAGTTGCAACTCTGTTCGCAACTTTTCTGTAAACCTTTTACAGTTTCGTTTCGACATTTTCCATTTTTTTCTTCCTGTTTCGAATTCGAAAACAATTCGGAATTGATTGTGAAGGGGAAAGGGTTTACGGAAATGTTTCGAACAAAGTTGCAACTCCGACTATGAAGGTGTCATATTATTGGATTTTTGATCACCCTGTACCACGTTAGTAGTACAGTACGGTCTGGGCCTATGGATACTTACAGTGTTAACCGCCTAATCATTTGTTATTTCTCGCAGGGTCCTCTTTTACCTGTTATAGCATATACCGTTCCCCCTTTGAACACTGCACATAGACTAGCTCGCGGCCCCACTTCTGTCCCCCTCATCAATAAGCAATTGCGGCGGCGGCGGCGGCGGGCCCCAACAATCAAAAAAGCTACAACATAATACCTACACACTTATTAATTACTATTAACCTGAAACATTTTCGGTAAACCTATAACTTTTATTCAACTTCCGTTCTGAAAACCTTCATAACTATGTAAACTGTTGTCAGCTTTTTGGAACGTGTGTTTTAACCACCTGACTATGGAGGCTTATTCATCATGCATTCATTCATATATGTATATCATTCGGTTAAAGATCGAATCGAATGAACGTCTTGATTTTATAGAATTTCTAGATTTTCTAGATTTTTTAACTTTTTTATATTTTCTAAATATTCTAAATTTTCTACACTTTCTAGATTTTCTAGCTATTGTTGGTATATAAGTCTAAAATTTCTGTTTGACATTCACTCGGTCAGAGACCGAATCCTTGAGAAATTCTAGACTTTCTAACTTTCGTAGATTTTCTAGCAATTCTAGATTTTCTAGATTTTCTAGCAATTCTAGATTTTTTTAGCTTTTTTAGATTTTTTAGTTTCTCTAAATTTTCTTGATTTTCTAAATTTTCTAAATTTTCTAGACTTTCTAGATTTTCTAGGTTTTCTAGCTATTGTTGGTATATAAGTCTAAAATTTCTGCTTGACATTCATTCGGTCAGAGATCGAATCCTTGAGAAATTCTAGATTTTCTAACTTTCGTAGATTTTCTAGCAATTCTAGATTTTCTAGATTTTCTAGCAATTCTAGATTTTTCAGCTTTTTTAGATTTTTTAGATTTTCTAAATTTTCTTGATTTTCTAAATTTTCTAAATTTTCTAGACTTTCTAGATTTTCTAGGTTTTCTAGCTATGGTTGGTATATAAGTCTAAAATTTCTGCTTGACATTCATTCGGTCAGAGATCGAATCCTTGAGAAATTCTAGACTTTCTAGCTTCCCTAGATTTTCTAGATTTTCTAGCAATTCTAGATTTTTTACCTTTTTTAGATTTTTTTAGATTTTCTAGATTTTCTAGATTTTTTAGGTTTTCTAGCAATTCTAGTTTTTCTAGCTTTCCTAGATTTTCTAAATTTTCTAGACTTTCTAAATTTTCTAGGTTTTCTAGCTATTGTTGGTATATAAGTCTAAAATTACTGCTTGACATTCATTCGGTCAGAGATCGAATCCTTGAGAAATTCTAGACTTTCTAGCTTTCCTAGATTTTCTAGCAATTCTAGATTTTTTAGCTTTTTTAGATTTTCTAGATTTTCTAGATTTTCTAAGTTTTCTAGCAATTTTAGTTTTTCTAGCTTTTTTAGATTTTCTAGATTCTCTAGCTTTCCTAGATTTTCTAGATTTTCTAGCAATTCTAGATTTTTTAGCTTTTTTAGAATTTTTAGATTTTCTAGATTTTCTAGATTTTCTAGTTACTGGCACTCAAGAATTCGATCTCTGACCGAATGAACGTCGAACAGAAATTTCCAACTTATATAACAGAAATTTCTAGGCTTTCTAGGTTTTCTAGTTTTTCCAGCTTCTCTAGTTTTTCTAACTTTTCTAGCTTTTCAAGCACACTTAAAAAACTTGACGTAAAAAACTGTGATTCTAGATTGGCTGGAAAAACTAGAGAAGCTAGAAAAGCTAGAAAGACTAGGAACTCGTGGTATGTAAGTCTGAAATTTCTGCTCGATGTTCATTCGGACAGTGTACGAATCCTTGAATGTCACATTCTAGAAAGTCTAGCTTTTCTAGTTTTTCTAGATTATATAGGCTCAGTTACTGACACTCAAGGATTCGATCTCTGACCGAATGAACGTCGAACAGAAATTTCCAACTTATATACCCGAAATTTCTAGGTTTTCTAGTTTTTCTAGCTTCTCTAGTTTTTCTTACTTATCTAGCTTTTCTAACACACTTACAAAACTTGAAGTAAAAAAACTGTACATCTAAAATTGCTAGAGAAACTAAAAAACCTAGAAAACCTGGAAAAGCTAGAATATCTAGAAACTCCTGATACATAAGTCTGAAATTTCTGCTTAACTTTCATTCGGTCAGAGACCGAATCCTTGAACGTCACATTCTAGAAATTCTAGCTTTTCTAGTTTTTATATATTACATAGACTTTGTTACTGACATTCAAGGATTCGATCTCGGACCGAATGAATGTCAAGCAGAAATTTCAGACTTATATACAAACAATTTCTAAATTTACTAGATTTTCTAGCTTTTCTAGTTTTTCTAGATTTTATAGACTTAGTGAAAAATTTGAAGTAAAAAACTAAAACTGAAATTCTTAATTTGCTAGAACAGCTAGAAAAACTAGAAAAGCTAGAAAATCTAGAATCAAGTTTTTTTACTTCAAGTTTTTTCAAACTTTTTTACTTCAAGTTTTTTAAATAAGTCTATGAAATCTAGAAAAACTAGTAATGAAATTTTTTTGGTCACCCTGTACTGGAACTTTTGATCCTGCCAACACTCATCCGCTTTCCCTCCCGTCAACACTCATCCGCCACTATGCTTTCTCTCCCGCAAACATGCATCCGCTTCCCTTCCGCCAACACTCACCCGCTTTCCCTCCCGCCAACACTCACACGCTTTCCATCCCGCCAACACTCCTCCGCTTTCTCTCCCGCCAACACTCATCCGCTTCCTTTCCGCCAACACTCACACGCTTTCCCTCCCGCCAACACTCACCCGCTTTCTCTCCCGCCAACATTCATCCGCCACTACGCTTTCTCTCCCGCCAACATTCATCCGCCACTATGCTTTCTCTCCCGCCAACATTCATCCGCCACTATGCTTTCTCTCCCGCCAACATTCATCCGCCACTGTGCTTTCTCTCCCGCCAACACTCATCCGCTTCTCTTTCGCCAACACTCACCCGCTTTCCCTCCCGCCAACACTCATCCGCTTTCGCTCCCGCCAACACTCATCTGCTTTCCCTCCCGCCAACACTCATCGGCCACTTGTTTAGAGTTAACGGCGGATGAGCAGATATTTACTCCTTCATACATGGCACCTTCGAAGACCGAATGATTGTCAAGCAGAAATTGTAGACTTATATACCAACAATAGCTAGAAAATCTAGACCAACCAAGTTAACGGCGGATGAGCAGATATTTACTCCTTCATACATGGCACCTTGGAAGACCGAATGAATGTCAAGCAGAAATTGTAGACTTATATACCAACAATAGCTAGAAAATCTAGACCAACCAACCAAATGCGACATACAATCACATTGCACGTAAACTCATACAATCTCTGAAACGTGGACTATGTGGGTACAACTACATACATACATACTTGCTACATACCACTGGCGGACGAGCTAAATTCCCAAAGGGAGGGGAATTTCGTCAAAGAGGGAGGAATCGACAAATTTCAGGTCATTTTACCTACACCTTAGGAAACAAATTTTACTTTTTGAGACAGCCAAAGAGGGGGAATTCCACTTTTCCCTCCCCTCCTCGTCCGCTAGTGCTACATACATGCATACCTAGCGTACACGCATAGACATACCTAGCGTACACACATAGCAGCCGTTACCATAGCAACAAGTGCAATATCACTAGTGCATGCATGAAACATTGTGCGGTTAACAGTCTTGTGGTACGTTTCTGTTATTCTTACGGAGATTAAAGCTTGGGATATTACATTCACATTATACTGAAGCACAAAAAAGTAATTTAAGTAGTAAAATAATGGATTTCTGTCAATAAATTCCAAACTAAGACAAACACACATGAAATTCTCATTATACCTTCGGTACTCAATTCAAGTATAAAGCGGGGTAATAAACGAACTTCGGTAATTGATGGCATTGGTAAGGATATTGATAATGAGCTACTTAACGATGAAACTCTTCATATTTTGTTCAATATAAGTGATTTTTTTTCTAGTGAATTACGCAAACATGGATAAAGTGTATCATGAAATCAGTGATCCGGCTTCATATGGAAGTGAAAACTTGCTGTATGATGCTGTCAAACCGACTTCACGTAAAAAAGTTTCTCAATATTTAAATAAAAATTCAACATTTCGAAAATTCAGGCGTAAAACGACCAAATTTCCCAGGGCACGTACATTCGCTAGTTCATTAGGTTACATGTATCAGGTAAGCCGCTAAAACTAATTTATCATTGAATATGTTTAAACCAATCAAGATTCATATTTATAGGCCGACTTGTTTGATCTACAACGTATCAGTCGTTTCAATAAGGGATATCGCTATATTCTACTAGTTGTAGACTGTTTTTCAAGAAGAATTTGGGCCAGACCTTTGAAGAATAAATCTGGGAGCATTGTTGCGGAAGCAATGCAGAGCATCTTTAATGAAATACGGGAAACTGTGTTTTTGGCACCAGTGTCATTGTTGGGCACAGATCTGGGCACAGATTTATATAATAAAGAAGTAAATAACGTTTACGATGATTTTAAAGTTTATCACTTTGCACTGCGTCATCCAAAAAAATGTGCTATGGTGGAAGGGCAAGGTCGTTGGCTACTTGACCGGTTGTACAAAATGTTTCATGCGACAAACTCGAAAAACTGGATTGATAATCTCGAAAAAGCAGTGAGAGCAAAAAACAATCGTAAATCTAAAACACTCGGGGGCTTGGCGCCTTCAGAAGTAACATTCAAAAATCAGCAACAGGTTTATGACACGTTGTACAAAGTAAAACAAACAAAAGACAAGAGTATACTGAAAATTGGAACTAAAGTACAGATTTTATTGGATCGTACACCGTTTTCGAAATCATTTCATTCTTACTTTAGTGACAAAATATACGAAGTTAAAAGAGTTCATAACCACAATGGTATATATAGATACACCTTGTTAGATACGTCTGACGGTGCAGAGATTTCCGGCACTTACTATGCAGCTGAATTGCTTCCTTTTACTGAATAATGTCTTCTTTAAACGGTCTATATATGTGGCTAATTTTGATCAACTGATTCAAACATGGATGAAACTGGTTTTTATTATACTGCCAGCTCTGCTGGTAATAATGGCTTTGCTACAACTATGCTCAACGAGCCTATTGATGCAACATCTACTGATTATGAAATTGGATTGATTTACTCGGCGGTCAGTGCCTCATGGATTTATTCTAATGAACTGTGGTTCACAACTACAAACAATGTTGATGGAAGTATAAAATTAGTCAAGTTTGATAGAATACCATACACCAAGGAAACCGAGGCACTTTACATAATAAGTAATAAGCTAGCTGATGAATATGGTACGAACATGGAGACAGCGCCCGCCAAAATTTTCAAAAATCTTTCAGGATGGCAATTTAGGCAACCCAAACTGTCCACCGTTGACTTGTCTCCAGATTTGGCGGACATGTTAGGATTACCTGAATTTTTAGAAAATGAAGAAAAAACAGTCACGGATACACCTATAAAATTTCAAACATATAACCCCTCTGTTGATGAACGTCTGTTCTTGATTTCATGCCATCAAGCCAAGCAAAATTTTTCAACGTCACGAGGTTCAAATAATCGCATTATTGATTTCCTGCATGCACCAGCAACTGATCCCCACATATTATGTACTTTTAATAGCCCAAGGATTGGCTACATGCCATTGGAGAAAAGTCTTCATCATCGTATCACATTTTCACTACTTAACCACAGCGGAGAGTCAGTAAATTCAAAACATAATCATTTCTTCATTGTCTATCACATTCGTCCGAAAAATGCCTAAACGTAAGCTTGATGTCAACTGGCGGGATCAACTGGATACTGTCGCGGTTGAAACAATTCAATCTGATTCACTACTACCAGTGGACACAAAAAATAATCGAAATCCGATAATATTCCATATCAGACCAATACCTGGTATGGTGATCGATGCTAAAAATGTTAAAATAATCGTAAAGTTTACTATATCTAAAAAAGTTAATGATGAATGGATGAACATTGCAAAAACAGATAAAGCCAATGTTTACAACGGAATCGGCTTCTCGATGTTTGAAGATGTTAATTTATTCATTAACGGTAATTTATGTGAATCTTCTCAACGGGAACACTCACGGAAATCATATTTAAAAAATTTATTGTTCACGGATGAACGCCAACAACGTGCGCTGCAGTCTGCATTATTTTTCCACAATGAGAATCCAAAGTTTAAGAATAGAGTACTGCTTAACGATAGTATCAACCCTGCCGACTATGAACGTGGAATGATGATTAAAGACGGTAAAACGGTCTCCGCATCTACGCCAGTTAATTTGGATGTGTTCCAGTCAGGTGCTTTTTTGCCAGATAATGTTCACTGTACGCTGCGATTCTATCCAGCCCGTTCGGAAACTTGCTTGTTGGAAACTAAACTGCCCACAGATGTGTCTATGAGTTTGAAACTCACAATTTCACATGCCTATTTACACGTGCCAAGATGTCGACTGAACGCTGTTATTCCTCCTACCATCAAAGTAGACTATGAGTGTGTTCAAGTTTTAAATTATTTACACCAAAAGTCGATGACAAATTTTTCGCATTCACTAAACACTAGTCGTCTCCCGAAAAAGATTGCCATGGTAATCCTCCGAGAAAACCAGTATAATGGTGATCCACATGACTCTGGCCATGTGTTCGGACATCATAACGTTAAGAACATAACTGTTCAGTGTAATGGTCAGATTCTTCCATCATTAGGGGGTATGAACATGGATCCCAAGCAAAAACATTATCATGAACCTTATTCGGCAGTGTTCGAGCAATTAAATGCCGTCAATCCATTGTTTGACATGACAACTTTCGATAATGGAAATGCAGTATATGGAGTTTCTCTGACGTCAGCTGTCCAACAAGAACGACTTAAGAAGTCACAGGGTACCTGTGACATTGATATCACTTTTGCTGAAGCTCCAACGGAAAATCTAATAATCCTGATGTTCTGTTATTATGATTCTTGGTTCACCATAGATCGACAAGGTCAATTTCAAACCGGTATTGACATTAAGTGAGGAATGTCTTACTTTTTTATTGCATAAATAGTGTGAATCACACCAATATTTATCATAATGACAACTTGCGACTTGAAACTGAAATCACCGTCCTGCGTAATTGTAACGGGCGGCTCTAATTGTGGAAAAACATATTTAATTGAAAACCTGCTAAAAAACCATCAAGACTGCTTTCAACGCCCGTTATCTGAGGTTCATTGGGTACACGCCAAACATGCTGATGATCAATTGTTGTTCGAAAGACTTCGTGATGCATTAAAAAAAGACAATATACCAATTACATTTCATGAAGGTTATCCTGACGAAGCCATCCGAGAGAATTCATTGTTTTCTAATTCATCTGCTTATCATAAATGTGTTGTATTTGATGACGTCTGTCAAAATCCCAAAAATATTTCCTCGCTTTTCGACATTTGGAACATTCTAAGTCATCATCAAAACTATACTGCAATTCTCGTAATTCAAAATTTGTCTGGTTCTACACCATTGCAAAAAAGCTGTTTGTCTACTCTTTTGCGAAGTACTAATTATCTTGTTTTGTTCGCCAGCAGGCGTATGCTGCCTGTCATTAAATCTATATCAAACAACTATTTTCCCGGAGAAAGTTTTCGTTTGTTGGAACCATTTAATCACATGCTTAAGCAAAATAATATTCATCAATATCTTGTCATTGATTTTACAACAGAAAACGAGTTGCTCACTGTAAGAGAAGGAGGTTTAATACCATCACATCAGTGTTATGGATATCGAATCAAAAACCGAACGAGTCCCGTTGAAACGAAAGTTCAATATGGCACGTTTGGTTAAACTGCTTTCTCCTCATATTAACGACAGTGGTATGATTGTTTATCCTGGAAAGGATAGTGAAAAACAGCGTACAGGATCCCCTGTACAAGCTTTGATTGCTTATTTAAACGGTGATAATCATGAAAAACCATTGGATTTTGAAATTTTTCTAGCACTTGTTAATAAATTGTATTGAGGATCAATAAATTTTTTTTCATAAACAGTTTGGTATTGGTATTGATTAATGAAGGTTGGGGCCCGCCGCCGCCGCCGCCGCAATTGCTTATTGATGAGGGGGACAGAAGTGGGGCCGCGAGCTAGTCTATGTGCAGTGTTCAAAGGGGGAACGGTATATGCTATAACAGGTAAAAGAGGACCCTGCGAGAAATAACAAATGATTAGGCGGTTAACACTGTAAGTATCCATAGGCCCAGACCGTACTGTACTACTCACGTTCAATTTGAATTTGAATTCGAATCGAACAGCCAACCAGCGAAAATGTGTTCACTGGTGCAGGGGATTATCTTCTATGCGTCTAGTGTGCACGTGCGCTCGCCCCCAACCGACCGCCAGCAGTCAACATCTGGACCGCACGTCACCAACAACAACAACAACTGAACTTTGTAGCGGATTCACTTATTTAAACATTATTGTTTACATCTAATTCGAAACTCTTGTGATTACCATAATTACTTCTATTAGATAATGTGATAATGCAACTTCAAATTAAAGTGATTTCATTTACTTATTCGGTGATATAATTGATTCATCCGCTATATATTAACTGACTGTTATTCACGTGATACCTATTCGACATACAATGCATTTTCATAGTCTGCTATTAACCAGCGACTAATCTTCATATTCGATACACACCAACTGCTATATATTTGACTTCCATAACCGTCAAAGTCAGTCAAGTTACAAGTCTCAATTTACAAAGCCAAATTCCAGTTCATATATTACCATTATATTTTATACTTGTTTTTGCTTATCACTTTGAAATATTAACAGTAGTCAAATACATATGAATGCATGATTATAATTAAGAACATTGATCAATTCCTTTTCATGTAACCAAGAACACATAATTAAGAACGAGTCAATTTGTTTCATGTAATTAAGCACAAAGGTTGCCAAATGATACGTAAAACAGCATTGAAGACCATCACTACATTCCGATAGGAATTCAGCTAGTTCATCTGCGAATCAGCTGTACGCTAACCTCATCGGTGGGCGTGATGTACTAGAACTACCTTATTCGGTTCTAGTAAGGTCTGACAGAACCCAAACCCTCGTGGAGAATCATCATTACATGCACTCGAATCCACAGAACTATTTTTGTGCGAATTCAGAGAAACAGAACCATATCTGTTTGAGTGCATAGCCATCATAAGAACAAAACATATTGTTCCTTATTGATCGGTATTGACAGTCAACATCATAAGATCAGAACCGTTGACCTGATTCTTATTGGTTGAAACAATAACAACCGAATTTGACTAATTAGGATATTAGCCCGTTGCTTTTATCCTAATCTAACATTGACTATAGGCTAGCAGGTCTGTCCTGTCACACCAGAGCCTGTGAAGCCATTGCCGCGCAAGTCAACTTGTGCACTGAAACATCGAAAGTGCACCACATATATTAAACATTAAATTGTGGAAGACGCGCGAACATCAGCGATAACATAAAAATAACACTCGGATTGTGAGATCGCGCGGCATTGCCACTGGTTTTTATCACATAAAAATCCTACAATTGTGACAAATGGAGGTCCCGGCCTCGTTGATGATTTCCGCTGCCTTCCACGTGCATGCCTAGAACCGCAAGCACATCGACTTAAAAATCGAAAGTGTTTGCTCCACCTGGTTCTACGTTTTTTTTTCGGTCTACTATGGCAACCATGTCACAGGATCGACAGTCAATCCTAGACTTATTAAATAAATGTATAACTACCACTCGCCAACATACCACCCATTTGAAAATATCGAGCCGTATTTTCAAGATGAATACCCAGTCTCAGTATGACTCAGAGCTGGTGGATATGATCCGGAAGACTCCTCCGCCACCGGTGTGTTGTTACGGAGCTACCACCTGTACGTTGTCATATAACGGTTCAACGTATGGCACCACGATGCCAACGTCGATGAATGTTATGCCATGGGGCACCAGTACACCACCTGCTGGCAACCATCCAGCCCAGACGGAGTGTCAGTTCCCGGAATACGCATCGGAAGTGGTATCAGAGTCACAAACTCATGATCTGACCACTAACATGACGTACCGTTCTGTGGTGTATAAAAACATCACAGATGAACATGAGAAACCATCAGATGTTTCATGTTCCACGGCACCTAATGGTCGTGACGATAAACTACCGCTCACTAATGATGGTGATACTCCACCCACTGGTGACGACCCAGGGTTGAGAGTAACTGCAGTATTCAGCCCAGTGCCTAACTGGACCCGAGAACGGGCTCGCTTCACCGCTGAACTGACATACGGTTCCACCATGAATCGTTACACGGTACCCACTGCCAAACGACTATGGCATAGCGGGAACAGCAACGTGTCCCACAAGCTCAAGCCGAAGTTGGATGGTACCAATTCTCAAGGACCAAAATCCAAACACAAGATTTGTGGTACCCGGTTGAGAAACACCCATCGGACGAAAAACACGGTGGAGACCCGCAAGCTGACTCAGTCAAAAGTCTGCCACGACGGCAGCAACATCCATGGTCCGTCTGCTCGCTTCAAGTCGGCTCTCAGGAATACGCATCCACACACATATTGTGATGGAACCAATGCGTATGGTCCGAAATCCAGGGTCAAGATTAAGAACATGCTGACCTACAAGAGGCTGCAAACCAATCCCAAACAGTGCCCACCTGTGCTCTGTCTTGATGTCAACAACCCCAGAAGCGAACGGGCCAGGTACAAACCCGTGAGTCAAAAGTCCAAGTTGCATGGCTCGAGTCATAGCAACAATTCAAAGGGCCCGAAACCTAGATTCAAGATAAAGACCAGAATGAACAGAATTGGGTCAAATGCTAAGTGGAAAGCAGAGTCGACACACATGAAGGCCTGCCACAATGGCACCAACAGCCATGGTCCGTCTGCCCGCTTCAAGTTGGCTCTCAGGAATACGCATCCACACACATATTGTGATGGAACTAATGCGTATGGTCCACAGTCCAAGTATAAATGGTGCAAATCCATTTCGATTAATGTCGATTACACCACATCTGCCATGTCGAGCATACATCAGCACCGCATCGGCTCCCCACCCCCCGTGGCCTGTATCGAACTGTCGTTCTCTTTGCAGGTGGGGGTGGTGTCATATTATTGGATTTTTGATCACCCTGTACCACGTTCAATTTGAATTTGAATTCGAATCGAACAGCCAACCAGCGAAAATGTGTTCACTGGTGCAGGGGATTATCTTCTATGCGTCTAGTGTGCACGTGCGCTCGCCCCCAACCGACCGCCAGCAGTCAACATCTGGACCGCACGTCACCAACAACAACAACAACTGAACTTTGTAGCGGATTCACTTATTTAAACATTATTGTTTACATCTAATTCGAAACTCTTGTGATTACCATAATTACTTCTATTAGATAATGTGATAATGCAACTTCAAATTAAAGTGATTTCATTTACTTATTCGGTGATATAATTGATTCATCCGCTATATATTAACTGACTGTTATTCACGTGATACCTATTCGACATACAATGCATTTTCATAGTCTGCTATTAACCAGCGACTAATCTTCATATTCGATACACACCAACTGCTATATATTTGACTTCCATAACCGTCAAAGTCAGTCAAGTTACAAGTCTCAATTTACAAAGCCAAATTCCAGTTCATATATTACCATTATATTTTATACTTGTTTTTGCTTATCACTTTGAAATATTAACAGTAGTCAAATACATATGAATGCATGATTATAATTAAGAACATTGATCAATTCCTTTTCATGTAACCAAGAACACATAATTAAGAACGAGTCAATTTGTTTCATGTAATTAAGCACAAAGGTTGCCAAATGATACGTAAAACAGCATTGAAGACCATCACTACATTCCGATAGGAATTCAGCTAGTTCATCTGCGAATCAGCTGTACGCTAACCTCATCGGTGGGCGTGATGTACTAGAACTACCTTATTCGGTTCTAGTAAGGTCTGACAGAACCCAAACCCTCGTGGAGAATCATCATTACATGCACTCGAATCCACAGAACTATTTTTGTGCGAATTCAGAGAAACAGAACCATATCTGTTTGAGTGCATAGCCATCATAAGAACAAAACATATTGTTCCTTATTGATCGGTATTGACAGTCAACATCATAAGATCAGAACCGTTGACCTGATTCTTATTGGTTGAAACAATAACAACCGAATTTGACTAATTAGGATATTAGCCCGTTGCTTTTATCCTAATCTAACATTGACTATAGGCTAGCAGGTCTGTCCTGTCACACCAGAGCCTGTGAAGCCATTGCCGCGCAAGTCAACTTGTGCACTGAAACATCGAAAGTGCACCACATATATTAAACATTAAATTGTGGAAGACGCGCGAACATCAGCGATCTATATATTAATTAGACGATGTCTGTCTGTCTGTGTGTCACGCTTTTAGTATAAATATCGCGAAAGAACATTAAAAACATTTCATTACTTTTTGAAAACAACGAAATAAATCATCGCCTTCCCTTCAATCTGACCAGAATGTATGTACCTCAACCGAGGCTAAGGTCATGATAATTCGGTTAGGTCATGACAACTGCGTTTAACATATTTAAACAACGGGTTATATCGGCGGGTTTGTTCGAGGCTAAGGTCATGATAATTCGGTTAGGTCATGACAACTGCGTTTAACATATTTAAACAACGGGTTATATCGGCGGGTTTGTTCGAATAATCTTATCTTATCTATATAATTAAAATCCATGTCCGTTTGTGTGTATGTATGGATGTATGTGTGTGTGTCACGCTGTGCTCTATATAAGATCGAAACGAACGCTCAGAACCAGAGTATGTTAAATAAAAAAAACAAGGAAAAAAAAAAAAAAAAAAAAAAAAAAAACTGGATCGTTTTGTTTTTTTTATTTATTTTTTCTCTTTAATTCAGGATGGTTTCACAAAAAGCGCCTACGGTTGTTTGTGTGTGTGTTGTTTGTGCGAAAAAGGCAAAAGATTTACATTATAAGTTTTTTGCAGGCCGATTTTCAACATTTCCGTCCACCAAACGCACAAAATTTGAAATGTATCTTTCGAACTGAAAGATACATCTGGCAAACGCACTAAATTTGAAATGTACCTACGCACTAAATTTGAAATGTACCTTTCGAACTGAAAGATATCTTTCAGTTCGGAAGATACATTTAAAATTTTGTGCGTTTGCCAGATGTATCTTTCAGTTCGAAAGATACATGTCAAAACTCTTGATTAGAAGAGTACCCGAGCATGGATGAGAGTCTAAACGTCATTTCAGATTTGATTTGCAGTAAAAAAATGGGCCGAAAGTGTTTAATGATGAGTTGATGACAAATCGAATCACCACAACACAATAACAGTTTGCTTTTATTTCCATCCCAAAATACAAAGCCGAAAAAGTTTTAGTACCCGAACCCGGCGGATTGGTGGATCATAGCGATTATCTCTTACCCTTTCAATGTTGAATTTTTGCCAATGCCGAAAAACAATAAATTTCATCATCATTTTTTCATTGAAATTTTGAAGTTTTCGATGTTTTTCAAGTTCGTTCGAAAAAAAAATAAAACAAGGAAAAACAAAGAAAAAAAAAACAATCGGGCCAATTGTTTTTTTTAACATACTCTGCTCAGAACCTCTTTTTATCATTTGGAACCCATTGGTTTATTCATCGTCGCCCTCCTGATCGAAAGATTAAAACAAATCATCACATACCCTTCAACATTACAAAAACTCACCTCAACCGACGCTTTCTCAACTCACCTTTAATGTACCTCAATTATCCATGAGGTCAAGATAATTAAAATGTAGTTTAACATTTATGATCGGTTTATTCGAATTCTATCGAAATGTTCCATTCTCATAATTAATCACATTCAGAAACTATCATCATCACCTACTCACATAAGAGCACCCAAAGATGTTCCCCATATTTTGAATTGGAAACATCATTGATCTCAACTGGAATTGTAGTTTTATTGTGCCGTTAACTGTTGTGGCCACGGGTGCTTATGTTTTTAGGTTTAAAGAAAATTTGTTTTTTTCGTTTTTTACAGGACGGGTAAAAAATATATATTTGAACGAATATATATTCAACGGATATATGAACGAAGACTAATTAAAATAATTAGTGTATAACTTCACGGATGGCTTTAACTTTTTGTAACGTAGGTTGAAATTCCCCTTGTTATATCAGGGTGTTCAATACGTCAATATTTACCGAGTTTCAGCCCAGGTTAGAGTCTGGTCTGGTGATCTCAGTTTTTTGGTGAATTATTTATTGATTTATAAGTTGTTTAGTAACTTGGAATCAATTTCAGGTGAGAATTAGCAGTAAGAATCAGGGTTCTGTACTTGACTCATTTATCACAGTTCATGAACGGTCGGGCCAGCGATCTGACCTCGGTCGTTAAATATGAGAAACGGAAAGTTCGGGCCAGCAACCTGACCTCACTTTTTCCGACCAAATGGTCGGGTCAGTAACCTGACCTCACTTATTTGGTATATAACAATCGGATCAGCGACCTGACCTCAGTAGTTATTTACGAGAGACTTTCGGGTCAGCGACCTGACCTCAATTGTTCCCGCTCAAAACAGATCGGATCAGTAACCTGACCTCACTTAGCTTTGAGATTTAGACTGAGTATTATACTTCAGTTATCCAGAAGCGGTGGACAAACTAAATATAGCACTGAGTCGCGAATTATACCTTGGCTGTCAAACCAGTAATCTGTACAACGTAGAATTACTGTTTTGAGAGCTAGAGATAATTCAAAAAATAAATAGAAAACAGGCAAAAAGTATTCAAGTTGTCAGCCGTGCAAACTGTCACAAAAAATAGACAGAGCTGATCGAGCTTGAATGAAAAGATTGACGGATCGACACGCTGAAAAGTACCTGGAAACACTAGGTGACAAACATTATTATGAGGTTTCAAAGATTATGAATAAAATATGAAAAAGATTAACAGAATATGTTTCAAAGTTTGATGATAATTACGAGATAACAGGCAAACACCTGTCACGTATCGCGGTTCACGCAGACACGTGTGAGTCCACACACAAGCAAATACACAAGAACAAGAAAATATGCAAATATTTTATTTCGGAAAATTCAGGCAAATTTGAGTAACTGGAAGGAACTTGGAATGCATCATAGTTATGTAGTCAAAGCGAGTCAAAAATAGAAAATAGGGGGGATTAGCTGATGCGCGAGCGCTCGAACTATTGGCAAAACAGCACAGTCAACGCGCGCAACAATCGATCGGTGACCGAACGGTCAACAGAACGGCAGCTAGAGCGCGCGTATGGTGTGGTCCGGGGACCCAGTATTACACCACTCCCTCCTCCTTTTCGGCGAAATTTTAGCATAAAAATTTGCCGGGTAGGTCGGGTGCTGGTTAAAGCTGTTTTGCAATCCACGTTATCATGGTTCAGATTACGAACCTACAAGTTTGAACTACTTGCTTCTGACAACGATCCAAGTAATATATATTAATACACGTATAACGACGAATATAACGAAAGAACAAAAAGAATACCGATCGACGAATGACAAAAAACGAATGAATAGAAAACCGATGTTTCAAAAGTAGAATAATATTTGTAAAATCACGGTTTGTTGATAATACGATGAAAATTGCATGTGTTTTGAGAATGCGATAGTCACAGCTTGACTCACAGTCGGGTCAAAAGCAATATTGTGACATAAGTTAAAATGTTTGAAACGGTACGATGTGTTGAGATGAAGTAATGGAAATCGAAAAAATCACGAGCATGGATAAATCAATTTAAATGCAAACGTAATATGTAGGCAGAATAAGTATACCTTTGAATAATATCATCACTCAAGTAAATATGGAATCGAAATGAAATAATAATTTAATGATATCAGACCGATTTAAAAATAGATGATTACTGACGTTCGAGTAACGAAAATCAACGTATTTATGCTGTTAATCTCTAGATACTCAATCGAAGAATCTATCAGCATTAGTCAGACAGTTTTGTTCACCAATCTTTCTGAAATGTTGGTCTTATACTTTGACTTCGGTCCGGATGCATTTGAAGCATCTTTCGCCGGTCGACCTGTTGGGCTCGAGTTATTTTCTGATGAACCCGAATTATCTATCTTGTATTCGGTCATCGGCCCTCGCACGTTGGTCGTTTTGTAAGCCAACTGCGAATCATACTTTGATTTGTCCGGGGACAGATAGTGTTTGTATCGGCCTGACGGACCGTACACGTTCGACTTGTCTTTGTACAAATCCGAGTTGAACTGCTTGTCAGGCTTGGCAGACTCGAGGGTGCTACCAGACATGGCCGGACTTTTTCTGATCTTGCTATGAGTGATCGTGGTTGTTTTGAAATGTCCAATCAGACCATGGACATTCTTCGTAGTCCTCCTAACCGAGTGAGACTTCGGCTGAGCTGTCGCACCCACCCGTTTCGTTTTTTTCAATGAGCAGGTGTTGTGCTCCTGATTGGGGTGAAACGGTGTTTCTAATGCACGAATCACTACGGGTGTTTCAGGACTTATTGATCTTGATTTTACTACGACGGGTTCCCATTCCTCATCACTATCTGATGTCTCTGTATCATCATGGTCCAGTGGGTTGTGATACACATGAGACACGAAGATGTATTTGTCAGGGTACCTATCGTTATACGCTGAATCTTGACGTTCATATTGATCGTATTGATGGTATTGATAGGGATCGATGGTTTCATCATAATGTTGTGTATCTGATAACTGAGGGCAGTATGTAGTGGATGTTTGATTGCGACGATCACTGATCTCAATCTGTCTGGCTTGCCAGGACTGACTCGATACATTTGTGGTGGGTACCGGTGCCGTGTTTACATCCCTGTATGTGGTGTAGGTATGGCTTTGGCATTGGGTGCTTTTGGTTTTGGGGTTTGACTGTAGTAAGAGCAAGGCATCTAGTTTAGTGTTCATATTTATCAACCGGTCTTGTATATTATTAACCGCAGCCCAATTATGCTTCGCTGCGTCTTGAATGGTGGTTAATTGTTTGTCCATGGTGTGCTTTTGGTTTTTAATGTCATTCACCCGTGACACCAGCGTATTTAGTCTGAGGTTCATGATGGTGGGTGAGTCAGTGGGCAAACGACGTTCACCTTTGCGCTTTTTGTGGTTCGGTTTCGGCATATCAGTTTATTTGCTTTTGATGTTACAATTTGATGCACAATACAAGGCAATATTGGAGTGACAAAATATTATATTGTATTACAAGAACCCAAGTGTGTTGTTGTTTATGCTACTGATTTCAACCGGTTTACCTTATTATTTGTTAATTTCATTTCACAGATTTTACTGATCATAAATGACCGCTTATTGTGAATAACAATCTGATTTATTGATTAGCAGTAAAATAAAATACGAATGACAGTTTATTCATATTATTATTTTCCACTATATTATTGTATCATTCGAGTTTATAACAAACGAGCAGAATGAATGGCTCGTAAATTGTTATTATTATTATTTTTGAATGTACTGATTGGGATAGGTGGTACCAATCAAAGACTTTGCGGTGTGGTCACCCTGTTGAATTTTATTCAATTCACTTTATTGCACGTTATTGCTTTTTTAGTATAAATGTTTGATCCTGATTTTATTACACAGATGTTACTGCACAATTTCACTCGGTATCACCGGACAGAACTTGGTGATTAATAGGAAATGGCGGAATGTTTCAAGTTAAGAAACTTGAAATAGTAGTCACGCCAATTTCAACTCAGTTGTGTATTTTCAGAAAGTATGATAAGTTAATAAAACCAACTGATTATGTTATAATATTGTTTACAATCAGGTTATATAGCAAGATGAAAATTCAATTTCAGTCAATTGCTTTCGTTTCAGGTGCTGTGTGGTATTATGATTCAACTAAATCAGTTCAGTGATCGATTAATAAAAATTTATATAAGTTGATACACTTAAAAGAATCGGCGGCAAAACCAGGTATAGCAGATGAAACCAAATTTCTTTTAATTGCTTTCAATGTTGTGATTTAGATGTACTTTTTGTTCGTACTTATGAGATGGTGTCACATCAGCGAAAAAGGAAATTTTAATTAGATATAGTCGCTTTTTGTGTTTATATTATATTACTCGTTGGAATATAAATCAGCTGGGACCTCCATTTACCGTAAGTTGTAATCGTGGTCACGCCGAATGAAGTGGAATTACTGATTGATTCAAAAAATATAATTTTTCAATTATAAAGTTATATCAATTCAATTGTTTGCAGTGATCTATCATTAATCAGTGTGCATAGCAAAAATGAAAATTTAATTTCATACAATTGCTCATTCAAAAACAACCGGAAATGTATACTGAAAGTTTAGTTTCAAGTCTGTTCAATTTTGTAGTTATCGTAAATGAACATCAACAAGAAGCAAAAAAGCAAAAATGAAAATTTAATTTCATATAATTGCTCTGACTGACCGTGCTAGTATAAATCAGCTGTGACCTCGATTTAACGTAGGTTGGAATGGTGGTAAGGTCAAGCTTAATGGAGATAACTCAGTGATTGATTCTTCAACATATTATTTTGTATCAATTATAAATGTGTGCCGGGATGGTCCCACAACAAACTGAAAGTTTAATTTCAAAGTCTGTTTTATTGAGTGGTCATCGAAGGTGAGTGATATCAACAGGCAAAATGAAAAATTAATTTCATATAATTGCTTAGTATACATACATCACCAGGCCGAACGGTCTAATTGGGAACGACGGAACCTCCATATAACGTAGGTTGATATGGTGGTCACGCCAAACGGAATGAATAGAACGATTGATTTTTCAAAAATATATTTTTTTAAATTTATATATTTGTATCAATTTGTAAGTAATTTAGTGACAGGGATTGATTTTTACATTATAATTTTTCAATTATGAATGCGCATCAATTTGTCAAGCTTTCGAGTCGATTTAAAAATCAACAATAATTATGTTTAACAAAATGATAATTTTAATTTTATTGCTTTAGTGAGTCACCTGACCAAACGATCTAATAGGGATCGGCGGGACCTCCATGTAACGTAGGTTGAAATTCCCCTTGTTATATCAGGGTGTTCAATACGTCAATATTTACCGAGTTTCAGCCCAGGTTAGAGTCTGGTCTGGTGATCTCAGTTTTTTGGTGAATTATTTATTGATTTATAAGTTGTTTAGTAACTTGGAATCAATTTCAGGTGAGAATTAGCAGTAAGAATCAGGGTTCTGTACTTGACTCATTTATCACAGTTCATGAACGGTCGGGCCAGCGATCTGACCTCGGTCGTTAAATATGAGAAACGGAAAGTTCGGGCCAGCAACCTGACCTCACTTTTTCCGACCAAATGGTCGGGTCAGTAACCTGACCTCACTTATTTGGTATATAACAATCGGATCAGCGACCTGACCTCAGTAGTTATTTACGAGAGACTTTCGGGTCAGCGACCTGACCTCAATTGTTCCCGCTCAAAACAGATCGGATCAGTAACCTGACCTCACTTAGCTTTGAGATTTAGACTGAGTATTATACTTCAGTTATCCAGAAGCGGTGGACAAACTAAATATAGCACTGAGTCGCGAATTATACCTTGGCTGTCAAACCAGTAATCTGTACAACGTAGAATTACTGTTTTGAGAGCTAGAGATAATTCAAAAAATAAATAGAAAACAGGCAAAAAGTATTCAAGTTGTCAGCCGTGCAAACTGTCACAAAAAATAGACAGAGCTGATCGAGCT
>CAXIWR010000148.1:0-17500 GCA_964036265.1 Daptonema setosum | reverse complement strand
GGAAACTACCAGTTCCCCCTCTATGATAAAATTCCCTTCCCTTTTGAAGGATTAGCTTGTCCGCCAGTGAGTTGAACAAACCTCAATTAGGATTCTCGTTTTTTTATATGCTTGATCTCATAGTTGGTTTCAGATTGATCTTAATGGGCAACCAGTGTTTCGGGCAACGGCCGTCATCAGGTCGTCGCCGACACGCCTCAGATAATGGATATGGATCGTCCAGGTTGGATTACATCAACTGCCACTCCCCATCCATGCGCTGGACGATTCGCTAGTGAATTTTAGGCCTGCAACGTCGTATAAATGTTAAGAGTACTTCTTGGTGCGGTACAGTTCACTGTTACAGGGTTACAAATCTTCATGCAAAGCTTTACCGATTGTTAACCACCGATAATTTTGAATTTTCTCGCATATGTAGGGGGTTGATTAAAAAACTATATTGTTTATTTATATAGTATATCATAATTTTGTAATTCCAGATCGGCCGATTCGCAGAACCCCCGGTCGACGAGGGCGTTTTCCCCGCGGAATTCGTTGTCGGCGCTGACGCATCCTCAAACACGATTGGCGTCAGTCGGATTTGACGTGGATGAGTTGATTACTGAAACTTTACATGTCATTCGCACACTCGTTAACAAGTTGGTCAACTTTTATTCGTTTATTTCCGGGTTTATACAAGTTCACGGAATTACGATTTATTTTGCGTTAGCGTGGTATATCATTTTATTCGCTGTGACAGTAACGCCAAACATTGCTATCGCAACGCAACATATGTCATTTTGAGGGGCTCTTGCCGCTCATCCCCAACTTATTCAGAGTTGCGATTAAAACATTATAAAGTATATCGTAAAACGCAATGGGAACCGTTTGCAGGCAACTGAATTGATATTAAGCGTGGAGAGGTTTATTTTGGAAACAGGGCTCACAAGTTTCTCATTCATGTTAAATCTTTGCTCTCTGATCATGTCATGCCGGCTGCAATAAAGAGATTTAATAAATGAATAAATTGTTGATAAAAATATATATATGAAATTGATTGATTGAGAAATCAATGTATAATATTATTTGATTGATAAATAAACAAATAAAACTGTTGCAGCGAACAAGAGCCTCCATCAGCCATGCTCAAACTGAACATCATTGCCGAAAAGGACGTCGGCTGGATTCAGATCACCGAAGCCATGGTGCATATCGTGCCACTGGATAATCCGCTCGGGCCGGCTGTCATCACCCTCTTTCTCGACGAAAGCCCGTTGCCAACTAAGGTTGCATGATATTCCTTAAAAATCTTGTTACAGAGCATAGCTCGCTCGGCAAACACTTCGTGTATTAAATGTGAGCGTTTCCTGGGTGTTACGGATGTTAAAACTGACTTTCGTGCGCAAGGTCATTGTGAAAATTTTTGTTGTGGTGGCCGGAGAAACAATTTGAAAACAGTTGATAGTAGACCCCATTGCAACACTTCAGGTTCCGTTTCACTTGTTGTATTAGATGTAGTACTTTTAGCGTGGTTCTAATCTAGCCTACATACTAATAAACATTAAAATCACTTTATAATGTAATATTATTGTTTATAGGACACGGTCTCGGCACTATTGGCTCGACTGAATCTGACCCCCGAGGAAACGTGCAAACGATCGGCCGTTTGGAACAGAAACGCTTGTATCGTACTCGGGTGCATTGCTGAAAAACTCGCTGGTTGGTTGCGAACCACAAATCGATTTTGCTTTTTTAGGAAAATTAGCAGCTCTAAATATTTTAGAAAGAAATAGCAGTTGATGTATGTATTGATTTTAGAAAAATTTTCAAGACCATATTCTTGAGGAAACCAGCTGGGTCAAAAGATAATACGAAAAAAATTCACTCCTACAAATATGTTTTTCAGGTGCTAACAGCGCGGCAACATTCAAGAACGACACGATGGATTATCTGATCGGCAATCTGTCCTCGGATCGTGATCCCAACGTGATACTCTTCTCGCTGATTGCACTCGAGAAATACGCGCAAACAAGTGGGTTTCTGTTTTTCGAGATTGTTGGGATATCAAATCGTAAACTGACACCCTCTTGTTCGAATGCCAAGTGACAAAGAAAACTACGATCTTGAATTAGAATGTCTTCTTTTGTAATGCATAGAAAGAATAGCAGAAGACCTGACCGATTCATGAGTGAGAATGATGCATTGATCCTTTCTTAAAGTTGCTGTCCTAAATACGAGGTGACCGGCTGAGTAGGTGAATGCAAAATATTTAGTTAAAGTTAATTCGTTTAAATGATGAATGATTGGTATCGGCTAGTTAGTCGCAAAAATTAGTCGTGGAACTACAGACACAAGGTTTAACCAAAAAAATAAGTCAACTATAAGTCGGTCAGCTCACTGTACTTACTAAAAAATCTAACTTACCTTACACTTACATGATTCCACATTGAAACGCTCTGCATTAATCACCCCTCCTGGTGATTTAGCTCGTTTTCCAGTGACATAATTAATAGTGATGTAGTTGATAGTGATATTATTGATAGTGATAACATTAATAGTGATATAATTGATATTCACACAACTGGCCATTTGCTTATGCTTGCAGCGGTGAATCGGAATGTGATTTCTGATCGACTGAACGCACTGGATCCGCATCCACTCGAGTTGCTGGAACATCACAACCTGCACAGGGACTGGAGTCCCTCCGATGTACCGCCCGATCAACTCCAGTCCACTTTATTATGGCATCAAGTCGGATTTTGTGCTCAGTCGGCGCTCGACAATATTTGTTAGTTTTTTATGTTTCTCTTTTTTATAGTTATTTTTTTTAATTTTTATTCTGGTTTGAGATTTAGATTATTGTGGAATGTCATAAATCATTCAATGGATTCGGAGGGGTCTGCGTATGCCACATTTTCGTAAATTTGATGTGTATCCAGAGGTGGACCGCAGGGGGGGGGGGGGGTAGGGGGGGTTTACCCCCCCCCCACTTTTCAGGGTCGGCGGGTAGCCTACCCCTCCCCCCTAGACAAAAATTTAGGTCGCCTACCCCCTCCCCCCCTACTCGAAATTTTTGAGAAAATCGGCCTCAAAACCTCGATTTTGAGGCCCATTTTTCAAAATTTTCTGGCTGTAAGAATTTTTTTTCGAAGAAACACGTTTTCTGGGTTAGTTTTCTTGGTTAAAACCTGAAAAAACCGGTATATGTGATGTTTATACCATTTAATAGAAGATTTTTTAGCAAAAACAAGCAAAAAAACAAGCGTTTTATGCGAAAAATTTTTTTTTCTACCCCCCCCTACCCGACCTTACCCCCTCCCCACTTTTCGGACAGGTCGGGTAAAATGGGATTTTCTGTCGGCTACCCCCACCCCCTGCAAAGTGCCAAAAAACCCGGCCCACCCCTGTGTGTATCTCAAATTATATATCATGATGTCTATGCAGAACATGGTTAATATATCTTTATTTTTTATTCACGTCAAAATCAATAAGTGATCAACGAGTGGGTGCATTTATTGAACTAACAACACTTTTTAATTTTCAGTCATCAAACCGGAGCGGGTTTACACGTATGAACAGATTGAAACGACGGGTATCAACGCCATGCTCAATCACCAGGACGTGTCCGAATACCTCAAGATTTCGCCCAATGGACTCGAGGTTGGTTGATACACTGACGGACAAAACTGTAAAATACGATGTTTTAATAATAAAGTTTTTGTTATAAATAATAAAATGTGTGTAAAAGGGATGGCGTTTCGTCGTTAAATCGGGACGCCTGGATTGGTGGGACTCTTCAGCCGAAGTCCAATACGTTTATGTTTTGATTCAATGATTCTTCGTATCTCATGTTTTGATTCAATGATTCTTCGTTTCTCATGTTTTAATTCAATGATTCTTCGTATCTGTAAACAATATTTTTGCTTGATTGTTTTGCTAGACAACGATATCCCGCGGTCTTCTTCGAATCGATGATCTGTAGTTCGGTATTTTTATGGCAAGTTTTATAGAATGCAATGTCCTGGTTTGAGCCGTAATTTCGGGTTCTGAACAAGAGCGAAACGCGAGTATATTCAATGTTCAATTCAAATAAAAAAAAATTTGTTTTTTTTTGTATTGCCACATTCCACTTGATTCGAGGCGCGCTGTGACGTGCTGCTATTCGAGAGTGTCCGATGTACGTGCGAACTCGAGTTGGGCGTGTCGTTCTATGAAGTGCTCATCATCACCCCGGGTGTTATGCAGATCGGATGGGCCACCAAAGACAGCAAGTTCTTCAATCATGTTCGTTGTTTGTTCACTTATGATTACTTTGTGCCCTTTATATTACCTATTAAAGGAAAGAAAACATACAAAACATTACTTACCGATAATGACAAGGTTATTAGTCGTTTAGTGTGCCCTCTTAATTTCGTCTAGTTTACGGGGGAAATTACTTGACTTGTAAATGGTCGAAACACATGTGTAAATGAAAACTAAGATAAATAAGTTGAAGGAAACGCAATAACCTGAATAAATCTTTGCTATAATATGATAATATTTGCAGGAGGGTTTTGGTATCGGTGATGACGAGTTTTCGGTGGCGTACGACGGGTGTCGTCAGTTTACATGGCACGCTGCCAAGAGTATACCTCACAAACATCCCGCCTGGAAACCAGGTTTGTCCTTTTTTGTTTTTAATAATTTTATTTCGTTTTGTTTTGGACTGTTTTATTATGCAGTAGAAGACTGTGTATTTTAGTTATATAGTAATTATTTTCGTCGACTAGCTGTCGGTGTTTTGCTGTGTATAACCTACGAACTGCTTGAGCTACTGAGCGTCACCTGACTGTTGCATCACGTTGAGCAGAAAATGTCATATTAATTTTCGGCTTGCGAGAATAGTCATAATAATAGCGAACAGTCATATTTATTGAGGAATGGAATTGAAATAGTTTTTTATAGTGTTTTTTATTTTTCTATCATGTTCGATTGCATTTCACGGTGCACCGACATGATGCTTACACTTACACAGTGAAATGAATCAATTGATTGAAAATAAATTAATTTATATATATTCTAATTTCTGGTCAAGTAAACAATTACCAAATCAACTTCATGAACAAAATGTGTTTTGGATGTTTGTGTAAAACGTAATTTTATTTGTCGTCCCATGGTAATAACGGCCAATTTCAGGCGACTACCTCGGGTGTCTGCTGGATCTGAATCGCGTGCAGGCGCAGTTCTACCTGAATGGCGTGCCACTCGATCAGCCACATCGTGCCGTATTCCATCACGCCAGCCACGGTTGGACGCTGTTTTACTGTTTATGTTGTTGTTGTTATCGTTGTTGATGTTGTTGTTGCTGTTTTTGTTGTTGTTGTTGTTGTGAAAAAAATTATCCTAGCAAGTAATACAATTTATTTAAAGTGGACAAACTGTTTTTCACTTTGGATGGAGCTGCAATGGCTGGACATTATCCATCTTGTTGCTGGTTATGGTTTGCTTCAAATCTGAACCTTCAATCCAATCAAAAACTTGAATCTGCTTTTATTGTAAGGCTTCTTCGCGGCGGCCAGCTTCATGTCGTTCCAACAATGTCGATTCAATTTCGGCGCCCAACCGTTTCGATATGCGCCCAATCTGGAAGACTACCGTAATATGAACGAAATGTGCGAGCTCAGCACCGAACAGCGCACCATATTGCCCAGGTTCATTAATATTGCCCAGGTTTAGAAGGGGTTGGAAAAGTAGAATCCCCCTTCTTTGTCGGGTAAAGAAAGTGGAATTCGGTTTGGTCCTTAAGACGTATGTAAAATGGCCTAATTATGTCGATTCCCCTCTTTAAGAAAAGCAGAAAGTGGAGTTTTTTTCCTCAACTAATTCAATCCCCCTTTTTGGGAAAATTTATCTTTCATATAATAATAATCAAAAATAATTACCATGTTATTATAGCTGAATATTGAATATGAACAAAAATGGTAAAGTTTAGCGATGGCTATATGACTACGCCCCGCCCCACATATATTTAGCCAAATTCCCGGCCCCGCTCTTTCCTTATCAGAAGTTTGCTGCATAAATTTCCTGATGTTTTTTATTCTTCATCTGTGATGTAATTTTGTGTTGCAGACGCCGCAAGCTGGAGCTGTTGCGCAGTATCAGCGTGCCCGATGATGCGTGCCAACTGTGTTACAGCCAACAGGCCACTATTCGACTCATGCCCTGCAAACACGAGTTGGCCACATAACTCACTCACTCACTAACTAACTCACTAACTCACTCACATTTACTTATCATCATCGTCGTCTCGCTTTATTAGTCGAATAACAGACTGCATACATGTGATCATAAAATGAATTGCGATAAGTATGTACATGCAACCGGAGACAAAAAAGAAAAAAAGCTTATATGGAGTTGATTACTTGTTTAATAAAGCTTATATGGAGTGCGAGTGCATTATATGCGTCATTGAGTCATGAGAAAGTCAGAGTCAATTTAACGTAACAAGTTGAAAAAAAAGTTGTGTTGTTCAATAGTTGAGGACTTTTCAAGTAATTGGGGTATCCGATAAATGTTCGCTTGGATATTGTACCACTGCACTCAGACTGGTTTAATGTGACATCAGGTCGCCTTTGGGGAAGAAAGCGACATTTAATGATGAAAAGATTGCAAGTTAAATGCCCATTTATAATGTGACTCGTGCTCGTGCGACTGTTGTTGCTATGTAATACTGATGTACCGTTTTTGGGAAAACTCTAGTGGACTTTATAATACAGATGTATGATATGTACATTGTCATTTGTAATAACTGAATGTTATTTGCAGCGGTCTGTGCGCGACTTGTGCCCTGCAGCTGGACCAATGTCCGTTGTGTCGTGCAGCTATCATGGAACGTCAGACTGTCTACTGTGCTCCGTCCACATCAGCCCCGTCCACATCAGCTTCGTCACCCCAACAACAACAACCATCTGTGGACGCTGCGCATTCTCTCCAAGAGCGTCCACAACTGGTGGTACAAACAAAACGGATCTCGTTCGATGGGGACGACGACAAAGATGATGTGTTCTTTGAGACGTCGGCTGACATGAATGCGGGTTCGCCGTCGTCTACCGATGACAGCCAATATCGATCACAACGTCGGTCAGCTAAAGGTGTGACCGCGAGTCAGTCACTGGACCATCCACTGAGACAGGCAACGGACCATCCACTGAGACAGGCAACGGATCATCCACTGAGTCAGTCACTGGATCATCCACTGAGTCAGTCACTGGATCATCCACTGAGACAGGAAACGGATCATCCACTGAGACAGGGAACGGATCATCCACTGAGACAGGGAACGGATCATCCACTGAGTCAGTCACGTGACGGTCGACGTTCAACGCACTTAATCGTGGTGAATCTTGATGCTGCTGAATTACCCGGTGCCATGTGCTGATTGGTCATTATTCGATTCTGCCACATATCACGGGTTATCACTGATTTTTGTGGGGAAACTTTTTGGCGCCAATTTGAATATAAAAAAATACTGATGACATTTGATTACCTGATGTCATGATCTAATTTAGTAGTTGTTTCTGACACATGTGACAGTGACGGGTTTTCATTGATTTTTTGGAGAAACTTTCTTAGAGTCAAATTCAAAAACATTCGTGTTTTTTTCTTCCTTTGTGTATGAGGAATTCGAATTGGACGCTAAATGAACAAATGGTGAATGGATATTTTCTGATTGAGGTTATTATTGCGTGTTTTGCTGATAGAAGGGTGAAGGGGAAAAGGTTATTTTCAATGTATCTTGTTTCCCTTGGTTCTGTGAATTCCTGGCAGCCCGCTGTGTATATTCATGTACAAACAATAATCATGTATATATCAGTTTTCTGATTGTTTTTTTGTAGATTTGTTTTTTACCCTTTATAGAACATCGGATAGCGGCAAGTTACCCGTCTTATATCCAGTAGAAAGTTCGTGTAGTCATCATACATAACAGTTGGTTCAAGTAGAGCCGTTGTTATTTTGAATGGAAACAAATAACTTGATTTAAGACGGACCGTGTGCAGTGAATCCTTGCCAACCCATATTCTCCCGTTTAGTGTGCCACTTTGTTTTTGGTGTGGGTCAGGTTTGTTGTGGTCAAGTCTTACTTAAATCGTTTCTGATACATTTTTTTATTATTTCCTTCTATCTGAGATGATCAAACTAGAAAGTAGAAGTTTTATTAAATGACGTCTGGCTTTCAAATCTTTGCAGTATTTATGTACAGGTTTGGAGAGAAACGCGTGCTGCTAGACTTGCTAGTTTTCAGCGATGGTTACCAACATAATGAGCATAGCGAAAAAATCTCGAAAAGTGAAACGCGCTCTCTACTTGAAGCAGATCTGAATTCGAACTGTGTAACAAGATATAAGAACAACAGTTGTAACACGATTCACGTGATCATTCGTGTGCGTGTTGTTTTCCGATTTTGGTTTCAAACTTTCTGGTTTTTTCGTTCGCATGACGTTTCTCATGTTCTAAACTTGAGAACAACATTGACATGGCTGTGTGTTTGCTCATACATCATGTGCGCGCACTGTTTAACAGTGACAACAACAACAACAACAACAACAACAACTGTTTACCAGTGACAACAACAACAACAACAACTGTTTACCAGTGACAACAACAACTGCTTAACTAGTTTATGGGTAATTTGACTGTACTACGGGGACGGTGCTTTAATCGTTCCACAGTGGCTCCCAATCGGTATCAAGGGACGGACGATCCCTTAATATGTAAACTTTTATAGTTAAGCTGTGAATCTTACACCATTTCCGTGAGGAGAACATTGAGCTCTGGAATGACAAAAAAATTGAATGATTTTTTCAATATGTTTTTTTACAATTCCAAATCAGTATTCAATTTTGATGAAAGCATGAGTCTAATTGGAAGATTACACCCTTCATGTTTTGTTATGTGAAGAATTTCAAGTCAGTCAATGTCAATTTCATAGATTCAATACTCAACAGATTAATTAATGCCGATGAACAAGACATGAGCTTGTGGTTACATAACTCCTGTATTGAATTCCACTGTAAATAAGAAGTTTACCTTTTCAGTATAATTGTAAACGATCCATTTTCGCCTATTGCTTCAAAAGAATTATATCTTTTTCAATGATGTATGTAAAATAATGTTTATTGAGTTGTAATATTTATGATTTTACTCGTTCCGATTGTGACTCCCCTTATTTGTGTTAAGCAGACCTTCTGTGTACACCCGTGTGATAGCACTATTCTGTGGTCAATTTCATATTTACCAATCGTTTTTATAAGATATTTATATATATATATATTAATTGCATGCTTGAATTGCTTCAATTTTTCTGGTGATCAGTTCTTTTTTCAAATTTTCGAAAGTTTTATAAACAGATCGGATTGCCCTTTTTAATGAGACGCGTCAATTTTGTATAAGCAAATTGACGTTTCATTTCAATTTAATTGACGTTTCATTTCAATTTGATCTGTTACAAAGCTATCAGTTTTGTAACAAATGGCTAGATACGCATACATAGTTCTACAAATGTTTAACATTTAACTTACTGTAATTGTGAGGCATGAGGTCTGATTTTTTCTCATAATTGGATAAAAGCATAAAGTAGTTTTTATTGTAATAACTATAATACATAGTTAGTAGATTAGTGTATTATAATAACTATACTATAGTTGGTATAATAGTTTATTGTAATAACTACAATATAGTTGGTATAATAGTGTATTGTAATAACTATACTCCTGACAACCCTGAACAATTATCGGTGATTCAAATCCAATCGATTGTTGATTAGGGCAGATATCATTAGGTTGTCCTACCATCTGTAAATCTTTTTCACTTCAATTTGTACTTTATTATATTTCACGTTTTATCCAGAGCAGTTTTATCGATTGGAATATTTGAATGGAAAAACGACGTATATGAAAAGAAATAAACTCATGAAAATTGTACACGGTATGAGGGTCTGTTCTTCCTATCAACAAATTTATAGCAAGCAAGATTATAAAATTAATATACTTGGTTGATTAGGCAGCGCATAGCTATACCAATATTAGTTGAACTTGAGATAGACAAAATGATATCCGTAAGCTTATTGTTAATTACATCATAATGAGCGTATAACTGTTCTAAGATAGCAAGAATACATGAAAAAATTTTGGTTTTAGATACAGTTAATAATCAGCTAAACAAAGTATCGTAGTTTAATACAAGTTAGTGAGTACATACTGGATGGGCATTCATTCATCTACACAAGTATCATAGTTTAATACAAGTTAGTGAGTACATACTGGATGGGCATTCATTCATCTACAAAGTATCGTAGTTTAATACAAGTTAGTGAGTACATACTGGATGGGCATTCATTCATCTACAAAGTATCATAGTTTAATACAAGTTAGTGAGTACATACTGGATGGGCATTCATTCATCTACACAAGTATCATAGTTTAATACAAGTTAGTGAGTACATACTGGATGGGCATTCATTCATCTACAAAGTATCATAGTTTAATACAAGTTAGTGAGTACATACTGGATGGGCATTCATTCATCTACAAAGTATCGTAGTTTAATACAAGTTAGTGAGTACATACTGGATGGGCATTCATTCATCTACAAAGTATCATAGTTTAATACAAGTTAGTGAGTACATACTGGATGGGCATTCATTCATCTACACAAGTATCATAGTTTAATACAAGTTAGTGAGTACATACTGGATGGGCATTCATTCATCTACAAAGTATCATAGTTTAATACAAGTTAGTGAGTACATACTGGATGGGCATTCATTCATCTACAAAGTATCGTAGTTTAATACAAGTTAGTGAGTACATACTGGATGGGCATTCATTCATCTACAAAGTATCATAGTTTAATACAAGTTAGTGAGTACATACTGGATGGGCATTCATTCATCTACACAAGTATCATAGTTTAATACAAGTTAGTGAGTACATACTGGATGGGCATTCATTCATCTACACAAGTATCATAGTTTAATACAAGTTAGTGAGTACATACTGGATGGGCATTCATTCATCTACAAAGTATCGTAGTTTAATACAAGTTAGTGAGTACATACTGGATGGGCATTCATTCATCTACACAAGTATCATAGTTTAATACAAGTTAGTGAGTACATACTGGATGGGCATTCATTCATCTACAAAGTATCATAGTTTAATACAAGTTAGTGAGTACATACTGGATGGGCATTCATTCATCTACAAAGTATCGTAGTTTAATACAAGTTAGTGAGTACATACTGGATGGGCATTCATTCATCTACAAAGTATCATAGTTTAATACAAGTTAGTGAGTACATACTGGATGGGCATTCATTCATCTACAAAGTATCATAGTTTAATACAAGTTAGTGAGTACATACTGGATGGGCATTCATTCATCTACAAAGTATCATAGTTTAATACAAGTTAGTGAGTACATACTGGATGGGCATTCATTCATCTACAAAGTATCGTAGTTTAATACAAGTTAGTGAGTACATACTGGATGGGCATTCATTCATCTACAAAGTATCATAGTTTAATACAAGTTAGTGAGTACATACTGGATGGGCATTCATTCATCTACACAAGTATCATAGTTTAATACAAGTTAGTGAGTACATACTGGATGGGCATTCATTCATCTACACAAGTATCATAGTTTAATACAAGTTAGTGAGTACATACTGGATGGGCATTCATTCATCTACAAAGTATCGTAGTTTAATACAAGTTAGTGAGTACATACTGGATGGGCATTCATTCATCTACACAAGTATCATAGTTTAATACAAGTTAGTGAGTACATACTGGATGGGCATTCATTCATCTACAAAGTATCATAGTTTAATACAAGTTAGTGAGTACATACTGGATGGGCATTCATTCATCTACAAAGTATCGTAGTTTAATACAAGTTAGTGAGTACATACTGGATGGGCATTCATTCATCTACAAAGTATCGTAGTTTAATACAAGTTAGTGAGTACATACTGGATGGGCATTCATTCATCTACAAAGTATCATAGTTTAATACAAGTTAGTGAGTACATACTGGATGGGCATTCATTCATCTACAAAGTATCGTAGTTTAATACAAGTTAGTGAGTACATACTGGATGGGCATTCATTCATCTACAAAGTATCATAGTTTAATACAAGTTAGTGAGTACATACTGGATGGGCATTCATTCATCTACAAAGTATCATAGTTTAATACAAGTTAGTGAGTACATACTGGATGGGCATTCATTCATCTACAAAGTATCGTAGTTTAATACAAGTTAGTGAGTACATACTGGATGGGCATTCATTCATCTACACAAGTATCATAGTTTAATACAAGTTAGTGAGTACATACTGGATGGGCATTCATTCATCTACACAAGTATCATAGTTTAATACAAGTTAGTGAGTACACTGGATGGGCATTCATTCATCTACACAAGTATCATAGTTTAATACAAGTTAGTGAGTACATACTGGATGGGCATTCATTCATCTACACAAGTATCATAGTTTAATACAAGTTAGTGAGTACATACTGGATGGGCATTCATTCATCTACACAAGTATTACTCTTTTGGCGTAAACGGTTAGTATGGGCTATCGAAAATATAAGAAATTGATTTCCTTCGCACCTAAATCGGTGCCCCCTCTTTTAACTATGCCCTTTTGGACTATGGTACTTAGGGTCGTCTGAGTGAGTTGAGGTGAGTTATAATAGTGAGAGATTGAGAAGGGAGTTCCTGAGTGTGAGAGAGTGAATGAGTTAGTTAGGTGATGAGTGGGTGACTAAGTGGTGGAGTGGGTAAGAGAAGAGTACGATAGTGAGTGTCGAGTGAGTGAGTCGATGAGTCAGTGAGAGAGTGAATGAGTTAGTTAGGTGATGAGTGAGTGACTACATAAGTGGTGGAGTGGGTAAGAGAAGAGTACGTTAGTGAGAGTCGAATGAGTGAGTCGATGAGTCAGTGAGTCAGTGATTGAAAGAGTGAATGACTTGGTGAGATAAGTGTCTGAGTTAATGGGTGACTTAAAGAAAGAGTGAATGAGTGAGCGAGGGAGTCAGTCAGTTAAGTGAGTCAAAGGATGAGTGAGTGAGTTTGTGAGTACGTGAGTGAGTGAGCAACGAAGGAGTGAGCGAGCAAGATGTGAGTCAGTCATTCAAGAAGTTAATTTGAGTTTGGATAGGTCAGATTTCATTTAAGAAGTCAAAATTAGTAGTTAAAAAAGTGAATTTTCTTCTTGGCATCTTTGGAATATGGGAACGGCCAAATAGTTAGAAAAGTGAACCCCACCTAAATCATATACCAATCTTTTCATTTTTCGATTAAAAAAAACAAAAATGAAAAGATCGTGAAAGTCAAGTTCGATAACGGTTTTAAAATACAAAAAGTAGTTACTTATTATTTTAGCATTTTCAATTACTGTACTTAGCGGGGTAATACAGTAAACATTGTGCATAGGGTTATCTTGCGTGCAGTTGGAACAAAACCATGCTGGAACTCCATCCTCTGGCTGTTTCAACAAGTGGATTTTGTTCCTTAAGGTGTAGATAAATTTGTATAAAAGCTGCCGATTCCCCCTCTATGACGAATTTTCCGCCCGAATGTAGCATTGTTAACTTTTATTTCAAGTTCAATCGAGACGCGATGACTGAATGTGAGGAAGTGAGTGAGTGAGTGAGTGAGTGAGTGAGTGAGTGAGTGAGTGAGTGAGTGAGTGAGTGAGTGAGTGAGTGAGTGAGTGAGTGAGTGAGTGAGTGAGTGAGTGAGTGAGTGAGTGAGTGAGTGAGTGAGTGAGTGAGTGAGTGAATGAGTGAGTGAGTGAGTGAGTGAGTGAGTGAGTGAGTGAGTGAGTGAGTGAGGATGGTATACCACTATTTTACCCTACCACTATTTACCCCAATTTTACCATAACACTATTTTACCGTACCACTATTTTACCACCTCGAATTTTACTATACCACTATTTTACTACATCGAATTTTACTATACCACTATTTTACTACATCGAATTTTACTATATCACTATTTCACCCCATCGAATTTTACTATACCACTATTTTCCTTATTCAAAGCCCCCCTCCCCTCCCTTTGTGACGTTCATCCGCTACGATACCTGCGTTGCGTGCACCCTTTTGTTACGTACCATGGTCGTGATTGATCGTCAACGTCATGAACACGGTTTAGTAACCAAGTATTAGCAAACGTTCTACGCATCAGTCAGAAAGACATATTATCCGCAAACACAGCTGAAGAAGGGTGAACATGGAATGCAGCATACTGGTAAACCACTACACACACTGCATTATTTTCATCAATTTTCCTTACGGGATGGAAAACACACCTAGTTGATAACAAATCTTTCGCTACAAATTGGAACGGGGGTGATTGGATAATAGTAACCGACTCGTAGGTTAATCCCAGCATCACCCTTGACTTTTAACCTGTGTAAATGAGTCAGTGGGTGAGTGAGTAGGGAATCGGTCAACTGCCACACTGCCAAAAGAATTCAATTGCGGCATTTATTTTTAAAAATTTTCAACTGCATTTCTTTCGCTGAAAGTGGCATCATTCGCTTGCGATGCGACCTGATGACTTGAATGAGAGGTTTTTAAAAAGAGAGTGAGTGCGTGAGTGAGTGAGTGAGTGAGTGAGTGAGGGAGTGAGTGAGTGAGTGAGTGAGTGAGTGAGTGAGTGAGTGAGGTGAGTGAATGAGTTGGTTAGTTATAAGTAATATTAATTTTTCAGCATTTGTTCCAGTGTATTGAATAATAAAAAAGTACTTTCTACTCAAATTAAGCATAGCGACTAAAACCAGCGACAACCATTTCAGTGTTAGATGCAGTCGAGCATTCACAGCTCACGTTTCACTTACAGTATAAGTTTCCTTCTCAGTATCTCAGAACAGTCGGAGGAGGAACTCTGCTCAAAATGTGGGGTAACGACAGCCACCGACATTAGTTTGTTAGTTGTTAATATTTTGTTCTTGTCTCATATCTGTTATAATTATCGTTTTGATAAAAACTTTGACAGCTGAGGCGGAACGCTGTTCAAATGATGAGGTAACGACAGCCACTGCTGAGTTGCTAATCAAGCAATCATTTTTCAACTACAGTGCTAGTTAATAAAACTAAACCATTCTGTAGTACTGTTGGCGCATGAGCCTCCACAGGGGGGCTCGTTGACTAACAGCATTGCATAAAAGGTCATTTATTTTTGCAGTTAATTTTCTTGGTTCTTCACAGACCAACAAGTTGGGCAGTATTTTTTCCTGGTAACTCTGCTTCAATAGCCTTTGATACTCAAAAAAATCAAACTTGCGGATTTCACTAACCATATTCAAACTTTATATTGACTAAAAATGTTCATTTATGGCCCAGGTGATACGTCAAAAGGCAATTGTGACAGACAGTCATTATCCCTCTGTTAGATTGACAGTTTGTTACCGAGTGATAGAATGAGTGGGTGAGTGAGTGAGTGAGTGAATGAGTGAGTGAGTGAGGTAGTGAGTGAGTGAGTGAGTGAGTGAGTGAGTGAGTGAGTGAGTGAGTGAGTGAGTGAGTGAGTGAGTGAGTGAGTGAGTGAGTGAGTGAGTGAGTGAGTGAGTGAGTGAGTGAGTGAGTGAGTGAGTGAGTGAGTGAGTGAGTGAGTGAGTGAGTGAGTGAGTGAGTGAGTGAGTTAGTGAATGAGTTGGTTTGTAAACAGTAATATTAATTTTTCAGCGTTTGTTCCAGTGTATTGATTAATAAAAAAGTACTTTCTATTCAAATTAAGCATAGCGACTAAAACCAGCGACAACCATTTCAGTGTTGGATGCAGTCGAGCATTCACAGCTCACGTTTCACTTACAGTATAAGTTTACTTCTCAGTATCTCTGAACAGTCGGAGGAGGAACTCTGCTCAAAATGTGGGGTAACGACAGCCACCGACATTAGTTTGTTAGTTGTTAATATTTTGTTCATGTCTCATATCTGTTATAATTATCGTTTTGACAAAAACTTTGACAGCTGAGGCGGAACGCTGGTCAAATGATTGGGTAACGACAGCCACTGTTGAGTTGCTAATCAAGCAATCATGTTTCAACTACAGTGCTAGTTAAAAAAACTAAACCATTCTGTAGTACCGTTGGCGCATGAGCCTCCACAGGGGGGCTCGTTGACTAACAGCATTGCATAAAAGGTCATTTATTTTTGCAGTTAATTTCCTTGGTTCTTCACAGACCAACAAGTTGGGCAGTATTTTTTCCTGGTAACTCTGTTTCAATAGCCTTTGATACTCGAAAAAATCAAACTTGCGATTTTCACTAACCATCTTCAAACTTTATATTGACTAAAAATGTTCATTTATGGCCCAGGTGATACGTCAAAAGGCAATTGTGACAGACAGTCATTATCCCTCTGTTAGATTGACAGTTTGTTACCGAGTGATAGAATGAGTGAGTGAGTGAGTGAGTGAGTGAGTGAGTGAGTGAGTGAGTGAGTGAGTGAGTGAGTGAGTGAGTGAGTGAGTGAGTGAGTGAGTGAGTGAGTGAGTGAGTGAGTGAGTGAGTGAGTGAGTGAGTGAGTGAGTGAGTGAGTGGGTGGGTGAGTGAGGGAGTTAGTGAGTGAGTGAGTGAGTGAGTTAATGAGTGAGAGAATGAGTTAATGAGTGAGAGAGTGAGTGAGAGAGTGAGTGAGTGAGTGAGAGAGTGAGTGAGTGAGTGAGTGAGTGGGTGAGTGAGTGAGTGAGTGAGAGAGTGAGTTAGTGAATGAGTTGGTTAGTTATAAGTAATATTAATTTTTCAGCATTTGTTCCAGTGTATTGAATAATAAAAAAGTACTTTCTACTCAAATTAAGCATAGCGACTAAAACCAGCGACAACCATTTCAGTGTTAGATGCAGTCGAGCATTCACAGCTCACGTTTCACTTACAGTATAAGTTTCCTTCTCAGTATCTCAGAACAGTCGGAGGAGGAACTCTGCTCAAAATGTGGGGTAACGACAGCCACCGACATTAGTTTGTTAGTTGTTAATATTTTGTTCTTGTCTCATATCTGTTATAATTATCGTTTTGATAAAAACTTTGACAGCTGAGGCGGAACGCTGTTCAAATGATGAGGTAACGACAGCCACTGCTGAGTTGCTAATCAAGCAATCATTTTTCAACTACAGTGCTAGTTAATAAAACTAAACCATTCTGTAGTACTGTTGGCGCATGAGCCTCCACAGGGGGGCTCGTTGACTAACAGCATTGCATAAAAGGTCATTTATTTTTGCAGTTAATTTTCTTGGTTCTTCACAGACCAACAAGTTGGGCAGTATTTTTTCCTGGTAACTCTGTTTCAATAGCCTTTGATACTCAAAAAAATCAAACTTGCGGATTTCACTAACCATATTCAAACTTTATATTGACTAAAAATGTTCATTTATGGCCCAGGTGATACGTCAAAAGGCAATTGTGACAGACAGTCATTATCCCTCTGTTAGATTGACAGTTTGTTACCGAGTGATAGAATG
>CAXIWR010000147.1:67832-70869 GCA_964036265.1 Daptonema setosum | reverse complement strand
TGTGTAGTATTATAGCTAAAGGTGTTGTAGTGGAATTAGCAGCCCCGGCAATAAATCTGAACTTTAAAGGATTTTTATGAAATTTTGGAATGCCATAGAGCGTTGGAATTTTGGGAGTTGTGTTGCCGTGATCAACACCGAATGTTTGTAACAACTTTTTATGATTGTCTATGACTTTTTCAACTGTGAGATTATTATGGATGTAGAAGCCATTTGTTGGTAACGAGTTGAAGTTTGATATACCGAGTTCTTTAGAAATCGTAAGGAAATAGAATTTCTGACATATAAAAGCAAAGTTATTAGGTGCTTTGTCAATAGGAACGCAGACTAGATGGTTGAGCTGATCACTATGATATACATTAGCGTTTTTGTCTTTCTTAACAGGTATTCGTTTTCTGATGTGGTTCTCAATCCGATTGGTGTAATCATTGCATCTGATTTCTTTCAGCGCTTTGTCATTTATATTACACGTTTTTGTAGCAAACTCAGTAACAGAAGTCAACAGTTTTGAAAGTTCGCGTTCTGTGATGTAGCTTTTATCGGCTCTATAATTAGTGCCTTTTGATAACATGCATGATAGAGCTTTGTTATCACGGATAATTTTTATATTTCCAGTGACAACATGATTATGATGTGGATCAATAAACTGGTCATTGAAACTAGCACAGTTACAACTGGTATTAAGAATATTGTTGAATTTTTCGGATGTCAAGTTTTTCAAAAAGTCGTTGTAGTTGCAAGTACGACTTCCAATAGGTCTTTTGAACTTATACTGTATTCTAGCATTTTTAATAGTGGAAGATGCGTTTTCTTGAAGGAGTGCAAGGTTTTTATTTTTATTCATGAACGCATTGAGATAAATGCGGTCCATAAGTCGAGTAGTATACATGACTTGCAATGTTAAGCTTGGTTTTTTATTGGATGTTATGTTATTTGTTTTGGTCTTTACTCGGGTACCATTGAAAAACCCGTTTATGAGCAAGTTAAAATCACGATCTTGTCGGCTCGTTGAAATTATTGTTTCAGCATAACGTAGAGACTTGTTAGAACTGGCTTTTAAAGCTAGATAAATATCGTGAAACTTTTTTTCAGCGTACAAGCCTTTGATACGTTGAAATAATGAAGTATCGCAAATCTTACTACGGTGTCGCTTTTTTCCTTTACGTTTGCGTTTTTTAATGACCGGAGATTTGAAATATGGATCAAAATTTGTCTGATTGGTATTGAGTGTACTAATCATTCCATGACCTTTTATACAGTCGTTTAACCCGAAGGGATAAGCCGTGTTTAGTTTTTGAATCCAATATAATTCTCGGTCACGTAGAACGATATTTTGTTTACCATCAGTGCATTCTAAAATGCCAATAGTCATATTATAATGTGAATGATCTTCTTGATTGAAGTGGTTGACCAGAAAAGTATTTTTATTGTTGAGTTTGACATCTCGTTTATGTTGTAGAAATCGTTTTCGGACTTCTTGTGTGGTTTCACCCACATAAACAAGGTGACATTTACTACATTTAATCTGATATACCACGTTTTTTGTTTTGCATGTCACATCAGACTTATGAGTTATGTACCAGTTATTTGGGAAAACAGAATATGTGATGTTGACATCAATATTATAAGAACAAGTAATACAGATTTTGTTGTTACATTTTTTCCAAATTCGTGTAATCTCAGTGTTACGAATATGCGGATAACCGTCATACTTGATTTCTGTTTCAAAAATCCTGCCATTAAGGGGAGAGGGGTTAAATAGCGTAGAGTACATAGCAATGAAGGAGAAGAAGACCTTGTATGTTTTAATAAAATACTAGGGTAAACCCGTTGCAGGGCAACGGACGATCAAGTTAAATAGTAACCATTTCCTGCACTAAACCCGAGGATGAAGTATATTTTTGTATACCATTATAAGTGTTCGGTTGTGTTAACCCGACCCGTTGATTGTTCGAACTTTAGTATAGAGTTTAGTTTTTGACAGAATACTGTAACAAAAACCCGTCAAAAAGTTAGAGCCACCCGTAACGTTTTCAACTCACAACTCAATACAACTTCTTTTACATATTTCCCTGATTACACGATATGGAGTAATCTATAACGCACAATATGAACCCGTTGAACCCGACTTTTTAAATTTTAACTTTATACCCACTCAGTATAATTACAGGGTAACATTAGTTAAAAGAAGCCGTGGAAAATAGTTGAAATTACAACCCGTGGAGTTTGGCTATTATCAATTTTTTTTCGATCCATGAAATATTATATTTAAGCTCCATCTCGTAAAAAATGGTACTTTATTTATCTCATGACCCAACCCGATAATTTGGAGTGAACATTAGATGAAAAAACTTCACCCGACCACCTAAACACAAAATTTTTGGCTTTTGATTTTAACAAAAGTCTTTTATTTGAAAAAGACTGATTACGTTTTACATTTTAGCTAGAAATAAATTCTTGACGAAAGGTGTCATGTTTCGGTTAATCATGGAAAAAGCTTTTGTATTCCCACATTAAAATAGAAACATTGAAACCCGTGGCACAACAATTACGGTAACTTCAGTAAAGGTCAATGATATTTCCAGTTCAGTGAATTTAGGGAACCTCCTTTGAGGGTGTTGATGACAATATCAACTCAACTTTTATGAGAGAAGGTGATGATGATTATACTTTTTTTGTTTCTGCATGAAAATGACATAAAGAGTTTATTTGCGTTTCACTTCTGATATTTATATGGAACCGCTTGCGGACATACATACATACATACATACGGATATTTCCAGTTCAGTGAATTTAGGGAACCTCCTTTGAGGGTGTTGATGACAATATCAACTCAACTTTTATGAGAGAAGGTGATGATGATTATACTTTTTTTGTTTCTGCATGAAAATGACATAAAGAGTTTATTTGCGTTTCACTTCTGATATTTATATGGAACCGCTTGCGGACATACATACATACATACATACGGACATTGGAGTTTTAATATATAAGATGTTCAGATTAAGAGGACAAGAAAATTGGAGTAACGTTACCA
>CAXIWR010000147.1:55332-62832 GCA_964036265.1 Daptonema setosum | reverse complement strand
TGAACCAGCTGAATGACCAGATAAATAAACACGTTTCTGTTCAGGTACCGAGTTTCAGAAAATATGGGCGCCTAAACTGAACAACACTCTAATGACAGAAAATTGCAGAACCGAAATGAATTCCTTATGTTCGTTGTTGTTTTTGTTTTTGTTGTTGTTGTTGTTGTTGTTGTTGTTTTTGTTGTTGTTGAAGCCAGATACTAATGTTTCAGTCCAAACGCATCCCGTCTATAATGGCACCTTATTAACGCATCCGAACGTTTTGCATCTTATCAATGGGAACCAGGATAAGGTTATACCCGGAAATTTTCTGTGTCGTATGTGTTAAACTCTTTCACATTCGCCTGTCATAGGATCTCCTATAGGTCGATGAAAAGTTTGCACTCTTTCGAATTACTGAACCCAACGACTGTTCAAACGACAATATGGGCACGTTTTCGAGGCACTAAAGTATGGGTAGCGGATGATCAATGTGATTGATCAAAAACTCAAATTTGAAGTTTCATCTTGCATGAAAGTGGTTCCCTAGGCTATAAATATTTACTGTTTATTTCTTTTAAAGTTCATAGGAACCGATTATTATTTTGTTTCTGACTAAGCCACTCAAACTTTTTTGGGGCGACTCTGAACGCACCGTGGTTCAACTGATCAACTATTATATGATTTGCAATGAAGAAAAAGTATTAATTCGGAATAATGATTTTTAAGTGTATATTATAAAAGAATACTCATGGTAACACAGCAGGTTTTTCATGTTCTTCAGATTGCAGACACGCGTAGTAGGCGATAATAGGCCTTAATAGGCGATCCGCCTCGCCTGTAAGTTAGTGTCGTTGGAATAGTCGATGAAAGAGTCGTTGGGTTCAGTAAGTCAAAAGAGTACAATTTTCGCAACGACAGAAAGCCGCATGTGAAAGATTTTCACACATGCGACACAAATAATTTTCAGGCTATATATATTTAATATTAATCCGTGACGGTACGTAACTAACTCACTCACTCACTCACTCACTGACGCATGTAATCTAAATAGGAGCACGGTGTCACATTCTGTTGCGCGAAGGCATGCAGTCAGGATTCGCGATATAACAAAACGCAAAAGATGTCCATACTGAACGCAGAACCAGTTTCGCTTGGCAGCAACAATCTCGGCAAAACTTACCAAACCACCGGCATTGAATGCAAATGCTACTATCCTGTGTTCGTTTACACCAACTTTGGTGCTCGAAAACGTTTGCTCGCTCAGCGGGGCATGATTACAAACCCCACAGAGTTTTCGAATTTGGTTTTTCTCGAGCAACATTACTTTTCCATGTAAAGTTTTACTGTCTGCGAGCCCCCGATAACCTAACGTAAGGCTGGCTTGTCCGAGCGGAGCGAGGACAAGCGCGATAGGCCCCGCAGGGGAGATTTCAATATTCCATCCTGCACGTGTTGTAGCATAGCCACGTGCTGTAGAAAGCATGCGAGCGTAGCGAGCCAGTTGTAGTAGGGTATGTGCAGTTTAGTTGCATCGGCTCAGTAGCACGGTGCAAGGGCGCTTGCCTAGCATGCGAGTGGCCCGGGGTTCGTTCCTCAGATTTTTGATAAAAACTGTAAACTTTAAAAAAATCTGTGGGGTCTGGAAAATTGCCTCAGCGGGACTTCGTTTGTGCATAAAAGCTCGATAAGATCGTCAAATACTTGTTGTGTAAGAATTACTTAAAAAACTCTAATTGAGTTGGAAAAGAGTTATATTACAGTGTTGGTTGGATATCTGTGGCTATCACGTTGGATCAATGCCTGGCTGACTACACAGTGAATTGCACAGGTTGTGTGAGTGGTTGAGTTAGTGAGCTCGAGTGAGTCGTATGGTAAGTCAGTCATTAGGTGAGTGACTGAATGAGTGAGTCAGTGAGTCAGTGAGTAAAAATTGTATTAGGTATTGTATGTATAAAAATGTTATGCTATTTTCAATCTTTATGGTCAGTCAGTCAACAGGTGAGTGAGTGAATGAGTGAGTCAGTAAGTTATGTACCTTACGTAGATCTTGCATGTATGAATAAAAAATATTATTTAAATGTAAATGAATATTAATTGGTCTTGATATCTTGAATGTAAAAAAATATGAATTGTTTTAACTTCAATCATTATAGGAAAGCCGTTCAATTCACCGAACTGCAGAGGTCAGTTTTGTCATCCGATGAAAGTTTCAACTTGTTCTGAATTCACTCACTCACTAAATCCCTCACTCATCCACTCAATCACTTACTCAGTCACTCACTCACTGTGTGGTGGTTGCGGTGCTGACCTAGACGTTGACCTGACCAGTGGTGAATCGTCTACTACTTACGTAATATATGTTGATATGGATCAACTATTACTCATTATACTTCGATAATATGGACACCCTCGAGTAGCAGCTCGCTTGTTTATCCTCAAGTTTCAATGGGGAAAACCTTTTACCGACAAAGCAACACAAAAAGTATGACATAAAGCAAACGAAATAATAAGGAAAGGAATATTTATCATGTATATCACAGGCATGGCAATGCTGTAGTATTTGTTTTGAGTTAGTTAGTCAGTTTGAGTTAGTTAGTTTATTTCAATTCGATCCACATATACACGTATACACATATACATACGTTTGCACATATGATGACAAGAAATAAAAATGCCCAAAGCATAATGAGTTAATAATATGGTTCTTATTAGAGCTGATCGACTTTATTATACATCCTGTGTGTAACTACCAGAGGTTGAGCATTTAGAATGTTTTATGAACTTCGCCCTTAAGTTTCACAGAAATCTACACAAACATTGGAAGTGCTTTAGATGTCTGTTTAGATGACTTTGTGTTATCATTGAAAACCAATTTTAACTGTTTGATAAAATAGTGTGGTTTATGTTGAGGCTATTTGGCAGTAAATTTGCAATAAACTAACCACTCGTGGTAAGTCCGGAATATGGTTCAAGCAATGAATAATCATCAATTGTTACACTTTTTATTCTTGCTGAGCATGTGAAACTTCACGAAAACCAGTTGTAACGCCATCGAATTCTTGTCTCTCACTTTTTACGATCAGCACTAATAAGAACCACATTAGAAACTTGATATGCTTTTGATAATTTTTATATCAAAATGCCAAAAGTCGCAGGCAAAATGAAGAAAGAATTGTTGTATGAGCGATAGGGTGATTCGATCAAATTGAAATTTCAACTGAATGTGTAATACATATGTGGAAATATGATCCGCTCTTCAATTCAGCAAATCATTGAAAGACACAAAAACGGGTCATAAACGAGACAAATGTAGCGGAAAATTTCAGCGAAACATCTAGAAAGTCAGTGTGAGTACAGTTATCGTTATGGTGAATAGCGAAATGTGTGTGTTAGTGGATAGGGTGGTTAATCGGGGATATAATCGCTGTGTTTTAAATTTTATACAGGGTGGTTCATAGTTGACTAGGTTGGTTAAAGTTGTAAGTAGGCAAATAACGTACATAAGTAAAGTCGAATTTTTTGGTTAAGACTTTTTTTAGAAACTTTTTTTGTGTAAAACCTTTTTTCAACCCGAAATTTTCGGTCGAAAGCAGCAGTTTGGGGTTGAAAAAAAAGTTTCAAACACAAAAAAATCCTAAAAAGAGTCGTAATCAATCACTTACTCACTCACTAATTCCACTCCACTCACTCATTCACTCAATCACTTATTCACAAACTAACTCACTCTCTCACTCACTTACTCACTCTGTCACTACCTCCCGCTTTCGTAGATTCGGACACCGCGAACTGTACGCTGATCGTGAAGGAAGGAGAGTACCTCGATATAGATGATGGTTATGAAACGATTCCTGACGTTAAAAGTGCCATAGAATGTCAGGATAAGTGGATGCAAGCACGTAGGTCTGATTCGCGATTAACATCCGGTGAGTTTGTTCGTTTGTGAGTAAGTGATTGACTGAATGAATGAGTGAGTGAGTGAGTTAGTGAGGGAGTGAGTGATTGAGTGAGTGAGTGAGTGAATGAGTGAGTGAGTGAAAGAGTGAGTGAGTGAGTGAGTGAGTGAGTGAGTGAGTGAGTGAGTGAGTGAGTGAGTGAGTGAGTGAGTGAGTGAGTGAGTGAGTGAGTGAGTGGGTGAGTGAGTGATTTATTGAGTGAGTGAGTGAGTGAGTGAGTGAGTGAGTGAGTGAGTGAGTGAGTGAGTGAGTGAGTGATTGAGTGAGTGAGTGAGTGAGTGCTTATTTTTTAGGTGATTACGATCCGTATAAATTGCTCTGTTACCTGAACTACAATTCTGAAGGCACCTTGGTCTCTTCTGAAGGTGACACTTACTTCGAGTTGGAGTGTGAGTAGAATGACCAGTGAAACTTATATAGCATACCCAGTGTTTCTCGAATTTCTGTAGCTTGGTCAGGGTATCTAATTATCATATATTTCCTTTGTAAAGAACACCCATGAATTCAGCGCAAGGTTCTGAAGTTATCCAATGACGAAAAGGTTTTTTCACCGAAAACTTGAATCGCGCCAAGAGCATGTTTGCTTTCAAAATGCGCGCCGAAGTTTTTTTTAATTAACAAGCAACTCTGTCGAAGCGTGACAAATTGGCTGATATTTCCTGAAAATAAGGGACTTTCGTAGATTCGGCAAAAAAATCTGGAAACACTCAATTTTGAATTCTCTGACGCAATTTTTATGCATACGAAATTGTTTTATGAAATGTGTTTCTTATGTCACATGGAAAAAGTGACAGCAAAAATGAAACGTTTTTTTTAAATGGGGGGGGGGGGGGGGACTATCAGGGTACCTTTTTAATGTTACGTAAAAGTTAGTTTTGATAACAAGAAACCCTTATTAATCATAAGCAAGTAACGATCATTTCATGATGCTGTATATGTCTTGCTTTGTGTCATATTTTATGTCATACGTTCTGTCAAAAGATACCCAGATGTATATTAATAAGCATGTCATGATCATATCAGAAATTATGTCATAAGTTTTGTTATATTTTATGTCACAAGTTATGTCGTAATGTTAATCAGAAGATTTGCAGCTTTCGTTCGATGGATATTTTGTTTCATAGATTATTGTTTCCGTTTTGAGAGTCTGAGTTTTCAGCTGAGCACGATGCTGAGCCTGAAATACTGAGATCTTTTCTATGTTTTTAAAAACTCTATTTTAAAAAACTTTTGAAAGGCATTTACAGTGATGGGCAAGTTTCTGCAAGTTTCTGCAAGTTTCTTCTTCAACTTTCAACTTTTTTTCGGGTTACTCACCATAATGGCAAAGAGGAATACCAAGTCACGAAGTGAAATAACAGTCATTCCTAAATTACAATCACGAAGAAAAAACTGAATGTCGCCACAATTGCATAAAACGAGAACTGGTTAGGAAAACGAGACAAGAAACCAAGGACAAGGAAATGACTAAATGTGATAAAAATAAAGGGATTGTTTATGGTAATATTTGTTAAAGTTTAGATGTGTGGATTTGATGTTAATTAAACATTATTGGTCGATTGAATAACATGTTTACCAATGAGGTCGGATATAAATGTTGTGCTGTTGACTGTTTTCTTGAACGAGGGGTGGCTTCAGCAGAGAATTGATGGTGAGATTAGATTATATGCAATAATTGAGGTATAGTGGGGAGATTAGGTAAACAATTTTAGACTGGAGGTTGATGATGGATGTGCTAACATAAATTGGTTATTAAGACAAGAAGAGCGACGTATCGACTGACCAGAGGCCGCGGACTGTGCAAGATGTGGCAAACAGAAACGGACACCAGTGCGGTAGGCATGAAGAAGACTCAACCGGTTTGCACCGATTGTGACCCAGATTATAGTTAGGTTAAACATAGGAAGTATCACGCGAATAGTCGTTAGATACATATCGTAGAACCGTCTTTTGTAAACTGTCCACGATAGTGTACATACAGGGTGGGCCAAAAAAAAGTTTGCGCGTTTGAGCAGTTATTGTGAAAGTTGTATAGAAGCTGTGAGATTGCGGTTTGAAGCATTCGATTGGGCTTATCTTTGTCTACAAAATGATGTGATATGACTAGTTTTAGAAGTTTACAAAAGCAGCGGCATAAGTTTTTTTAAATGCGCGCCCAACGGATCATGCAAATGTGACCTGAGTGAGATCGTGTTTGTGTGCTCTGTTTCGTCTGCCTCTTACACGTTTGTCGATTTTAGTTAATTTATTGACTTGTTAATGATAAAGAAGCAATGTTTTTGCCCATCAATTCCGCGTTAAACTATTGTTTGTAACCGAAATACCGTTTTAATGGATTCAAGCCGCCATGGTTGCTGTTCGTAGTGTGTAACCATGAAGGATCATTTGACAACAGTTTTGAGCGTTATTAACATTAAAAATGACTTTGATGTTTGGAAATGTTGTGTTTTATATATAATGGTTATGTTTCAGGCTTTATATGCAGTTCTTACATTTATTAACCATGTTTTAACACAATTTAAATGAAATTTTTGGCGAAACTTTGAAATTTTCTCAAATTGACTTGTAAAATTAGAAAAAAACGTTTGATGAAACTTAAGTCACGCATTATTTTGTAGGCAAAAACATTGAGGTGTTTAGACCTTTTCCAAAGGTGTTAGCCCTTTTCCAACGTTGAGCAGCCCTTTACCAAAGGAGTTTAGCCCTTTTCCAAAGGTGTTTAGCCATTTTCCAAATGTGTTTAGCTCTTTTCCAAACGTGTTTAGCCCTTTTCCAAAGCAGTTTAGCCCTTTTCCAAAGGTTCCTGGAAAAGGGCTAAACACCTTTGGGAAAAGGCTAAACTCCTTTGGAAAAGTGCTAACACCTTTGTAAAAGGTCTAAACACCTTTGGAAAAGGGCTAAACTCCTTTAAAAAAGAGCTAAACACCTTTGGAAAAGGGCTAAACACCTTTGGAAAATGGCTAAACACCTTTGGAAAAGGGCTAAACTCCTTTGGAAAAGGGCTAAACACCTTTGGAAGAAGGCTAAACTCCTTTGGAAAGAGGCTAAACTCCTTTGGAAAAGGGCTAAGAACCTTTGGAAAGGGGCTAAACACCTTTGGAAAAGGGCTAAACTCCTTTGGAAAAGGGCTAAACTCCTTTGGAAAGAGGCTAGCTCCTTTGGAAAAGAGCTAAGAACCTTTGGAAAGGGGCTAAACACCTTTGGAAAAGGGCTAAACTCCTTTGGAAAAGGGCTAAACTCCTTTGGAAAAGGGCTAAACTCCTTTGGAAAAGGGCTAAGCACCTTTGGAAAAGGGCTAACACCTTTGGAAAAGAGCTAAACACCTTTGGAAACGGGCTAAGCACCTTTGGAAAAGGGCTAAACACCTTTGGAAAAGGGCTAAACACCTTTGGAAAAGGGTTCAACTCCTTTGGAAAAGGGCTAAACACCTTTGGAAAAGGGCTAAGCAGCTTTGGAAAAGAGCTAAACACCTTTGGAAAATGGCTAAACACCTTTGGAAAAGGTCTAAACACCTTTAGAAAAGGGCTAAGCACCTCAGAAAAAGGGCTAAACACCTTTGGAAGAG
>CAXIWR010000147.1:47832-50332 GCA_964036265.1 Daptonema setosum | reverse complement strand
GACGTGATGATAAATTTATGATTGGAAACTAGGTTTGATCATGGGAGCGAATTTAAATAATATTTTTGGACAAGGTAGTCTTATTGGATAGTGGGTTTGCATATTAAACGGGTGGTTCTGGGTTCAATACCTCTAAAAATCAATAACAAAGAAAATGTTAATTTGTTTCCTTTTTGATATTAAATACTGCTCTAAAATCTCAACAGTCTATTTTATATAACGTAAGGCAGCTTTTCATTCACTGTATTACTAATTCAGGAACGTTTTTTACATCATTCTGTCAATTACGTAATGACTTATACTATGATAAAAAATTGAAGAGGCTCCGAATGATCCCTGTTTTCACGATTTTTTCGGTAATCCAATATTTGAAAATCTAAATTTTTTAAGATCTGAGACCTTTTAACATAATCTACATGTGATTTGTTCACACATAAAAAAGTAAAAGACAAGCAACTAAAAATGCCCTGGAGGCATGGGGAGTAACGAATATGGTTCGATCCTGGCAAGTCCAATCGTGAAAAAGTAACAGACAAGAATGTTTTATTCTCATATTTTAGATAGTCTGATCGTGAAAAGCAGGAAACAAGATTTTCGATGAATCACGAAAAAGCTTAAACTTCATTATATCAAGAATCAATTCAAATTACACGAAACATATTTGGGACTTTTGGGTGAAAACGGACTACTGTAGCAAGTATAGCAAGTTCTGAGCATAGATATATTTTCTTCTGTTTGTATGACCAGTTTGCCACGAACTTTTTTATTTTTATATAGAAAAGCATGGGATTATTTTTTGTAAGGTCTTTTTTTACTGAGTTCCAGCATTTTCATTGAAAATAAATATTATTCCTAATGATTACCGCGCCACTCATGAAAAGTCCCAGATATGCTTCGTGTAATTTGGTTTGATTCTTGATTTAATGAAGTCTAAGCTTTTTCGTGATTCATCGAAAATCTTGTTTCCTGCTTTTCACGATCAGACTATCTAAAATATGAGAATAAAACATTCTTGTCTGTTACTTTTTCACGATTGGACTTGCCAGGATCGAACCATATTCGTTACTCCCCATGCCTCCAGGGCATTTTTAGTTGCTTGTTATAAAAATGTCTCCGAAGTCGTCTTCCCATGCGTGTCGAAATTTTTGGTCAGTCAGTCAGTCAGTCAGTCAGTCAGTCAGTCAGTCAGTCAGTCAGTCAGTCAGTCAGTCAGTCAGTCAGTCAGTCAGTCAGTCAGTCAGTCAGTCAGTCAGTCAGTCAGTCAGTCAGTCAGTCAGTCAGTCAGTCAGTCAGTCAGTCAGTCAGTCAGTCAGTCAGTCAGTCAGTCAGTCAGTCAGTCAGTCAGTCAGTCAGTCAGTCAGTCAGTCAGTCAGTCAGTCAGTCATCAGTCAGTCATTCAGTCAGTCAGTGCGTCAGTCAACCAGTCAGACAGTCAGTCAGTCAGTGCGTCAGTCAGTCAGCCAGTCAGTCAGCCAGTTAGTCAGTCAGTCAGTCAGTCAGACAGTCAATCTTTCACTCTGTCATTTAGTCTGTCAGTCAGTCAGTCAGTCAGTCAGTCAGTCAGTCAGTCAGTCAGTAAGACAGTCAATCAGTCAGTCAGTCAGTCAGTTTTCATCAAGTATCAAATTGTTGGCAAACCCTACGTTTCATTCTTTTCTTTTTAACACAAGAGAGCTCTTATAGTCGATCCAGGGTTTCTTGTTAGCCAAAAAGAAATTGGCGTGCAGTTTGAATTCAAATCTGTTTTGGCACGCCGTCAAATTTTCGAGAAATAAAAATTTTTTCACTTAACATTTGGACAACGCACAAAAACCGCGCTCAATTCATTCGCATACGTGCGTAACTGACCCACTAAATTATTTTCTGATAACAAGAAACCCAGACGAAGCTACATATACAAACCGTGTTGCAGGCACAATTGTTAGGTATCGGCCTCGTAATTGTTTATAAGAAAACCCAAAACGTGGCACAGAAAATTTCTTACTTGAGAATCCGGTTCTGGACTTGAGAACCTGGTTCTAAGAAATTAAAAAAATGGCTAAAACGTGGCACAGAAAATTCATTGCTTGAAAATTCGGTTCTGGACTTGAAAATATGGTTCTGGCCATGCCATGGGTTCTCGCAGTTTTAAACCATTTCTTATAATCAATTATGAGGCCTATAGATACTTTTACTAACAGGGTGTGTCAAAAACCGAACGTTAACTCCGAGCATTAATGACTGCAGCTATTAACAACGTTCGAGATCGTTAGAGGGCATTATCGTCGAAACTGAACTACTGTTCCAAAAAGCTGAGTGAATTCTCGATGAACAATCTGATGTTTCAGGATGTCACATTTTTTTGTCGATGTACATTTCGTCTGTACAGAAAAGAAAAATCACTTTTATCCGACGATATGTTCATCGACAAAATCTGACATCGTGCAGCATCAGTTTGTTTGTCGAGATTAATCGCAACTTTTTGGAACAGTAACTCATAGTCGACCATATTTATTCAGGT
>CAXIWR010000147.1:37500-47632 GCA_964036265.1 Daptonema setosum | reverse complement strand
AGTGAGTGAGTGAGTGGGTGAGTGAGTGAGTGAGTGAGTGAGTGAGTGAGTGAGTGAGTCTTTTTGTGATTTTTTATGCTTCTTTTTGTGATTCTTTTTGTGATTCTTTCTGTGATTCTTTTGTGATTTTTTGTGATTCTTTTTGTGATTCTTTTTGTGATTCTTTTTGTGATTTTTTTGTGATTTTTTTTGTGATTCTTTTTGTGATTCTTTTTGTGATTCTTTTTGTGATTTTTTTATGATTCTTTTGTGATTCTTTTTGTGGTTCTTTTTGTGATTCTTTTTGTGATTTTTTTATGCTTCTTCTTGTGATTTTTTTATGCTTCTTTTTGTGATTCTTTTTGTGGTTCTTTCTGTGATTCTTTTTGTGATTCTTTTTGATTTTTTTTGTGATTTTTTGTGATTTTTTTTGTGATTCTTTTTGTGCTTCTTTTTGTGATTTTTTTGTGATTCTTTTTGTGATTCTTTTTGTGATTCTTTTTGTGATTCTTTTTGTGATTCTTTTGTGATTCTTTTTGTGTTTGTGGTTCTTTTTGTGATTCTTTTTGTGATTCTTTCTGTGATTCTTTTGTGATTTTTTTGTGATTCTTTTTGTGATTTTTTGGGGATTCTTTTTGTGATTCTTTTTGTGATTCTTTTTGTGATTTTTTTGTGATTCTTTTTGTGATTCTTTTTGTGATTTTTTTGTGCTTCTTTTTGTGATTCTTTTTGTGATTCTTTCTGTGATTCTTTTGTGATTCTTTTTGATTTTTTTGTGATTTTTTTGTGATTTTTTTTTGTGTTTCTTTTTGTGATTTTTTTGTGATTCTTTTTGTGATTCTTTTTGTGATTCTTTTTGATTTTTTTGTGATTTTTTTTGTGATTTTTTTGTGATTTTTTGTGATTTTTTGTGATTCTTTTTGTGATTCTTTTTGTGATTCTTTTTGTGATTCTTTTTGTGATTTTTTTGTGATTCTTTTTGTGATTCTTTTTGTGATTTTTTTGTGATTCTTTTTGTGATTCTTTTTGTGATTCTTTTTGTGATTTTTTTGTGATTCTTTTGTGATTCTTTTTGTGGTTCTTTTTGTGATTCTTTTTGTGATTCTTTCTGTGATTCTTTTGTGATTTTTTTTGTTGAGTGAGTGAGTGGGTGAGTGAGTGAGTGAGTGAGTGAGTGAGTGAGTGAGTGAGTGAGTGAGTGAGTGAGTGGGTGAGTGAGTGAGTGAGTGAGTGAGTGAGTGAGTGAGTGAGTCTTTTTGTGATTTTTTATGCTTCTTTTTGTGATTCTTTTTGTGATTCTTTCTGTGATTCTTTTGTGATTTTTTTGTGATTCTTTTTGTGATTCTTTTTGTGATTCTTTTTGTGATTTTTTTGTGATTTTTTTGTGATTCTTTTTGTGATTCTTTTTGTGATTTTTTTATGATTCTTTTGTGATTCTTTTTGTGGTTCTTTTTGTGATTCTTTTTGTGATTTTTTTATGCTTCTTTTTGTGATTTTTTTATGCTTCTTTTTGTGATTCTTTTTGTGGTTCTTTCTGTGATTCTTTTTGTGATTCTTTTTGATTTTTTTGTGATTTTTTTTTTGTTGTGATTTTTTTTGTGATTCTTTTTGTGATTTTTTTGTGATTCTTTTTGTGATTCTTTTTGTGATTCTTTTTGATTTTTTTGTGATTTTTTGTGATTTTTTTGTGATTTTTTGTGATTTTTGTGATTCTTTTTGTGATTCTTTTTGTGATTCTTTTTGTGATTCTTTTTGTGATTTTTTTGTGATTCTTGTTGTGCTTCTTTTTGTGATTTTTTTGTGATTCTTTTTGTGATTCTTTTTGTGATTCTTTTTGTGATTTTTTTGTGATTCTTTTGTGATTCTTTTTGTGTTTGTGGTTCTTTTTGTGATTCTTTTTGTGATTCTTTCTGTGATTCTTTTGTGATTTTTTTGTGATTCTTTTTGTGATTTTTTTGGGATTCTTTTTGTGATTCTTTTTGTGATTCTTTTGTGATTTTTTTGTGATTCTTTTTGTGATTCTTTTTGTGATTTTTTTTATGCTTCTTTTTGTGATTCTTTTTGTGATTCTTTCTGTGATTCTTTTTGTGATTCTTTTTGATTTTTTTGTGATTTTTTGTGATTTTTTTTGTGATTCTTTTTGTGATTTTTTGTGATTCTTTTTGTGATTCTTTTTGTGATTCTTTTTGATTTTTTTGTGATTTTTTGTGATTTTTTTGTGATTTTTTGTGATTTTTTGTGATTCTTTTTGTGATTCTTTTTTGTGATTCTTTTTGTGATTCTTTTTGTGATTTTTTTGTGATTCTTTTTGTGCTTCTTTTTGTGATTTTTTTGTGATTCTTTTTGTGATTCTTTTTGTGATTCTTTTTGTGATTTTTTTGTGATTCTTTTGTGATTCTTTTTGTGTTTGTGGTTCTTTTTGTGATTCTTTTTGTGATTCTTTCTGTGATTCTTTTGTGATTTTTTTTGTGATTCTTTTTGTGATTTTTTTGGGATTCTTTTTGTGATTCTTTTTGTGATTCTTTTGTGATTTTTTTGTGATTCTTTTTGTGATTCTTTTTGTGATTTTTTCATGCTTCTTTTTGTGATTCTTTTTGTGATTCTTTCTGTGATTCTTTTTGTGATTCTTTTTGATTTTTTTGTGATTTTTTTGTGATTTTTTTTGTGTTTCTTTTTGTGATTTTTTTGTGATTCTTTTTGTGATTCTTTTTGTGATTCTTTTTGATTTTTTTGTGATTTTTTTGTGATTTTTTTGTGATTTTTTGTGATTTTTTGTGATTCTTTTTGTGATTCTTTTTGTGATTCTTTTTGTGATTCTTTTTGTGATTTTTTGTGATTCTTTTTGTGATTCTTTTTGTGATTTTTTTGTGATTCTTTTTGTGATTCTTTTTGTGATTCTTTTTGTGATTTTTTTGTGATTCTTTTGTGATTCTTTTTGTGGTTCTTTTTGTGATTCTTTTTGTGATTCTTTCTGTGATTCTTTTGTGATTTTTTTTGTTGAGTGAGTGAGTGGGTGAGTGAGTGAGTGAGTGAGTGAGTGAGTGAGTGAGTGAGTGAGTGAGTGAGTGAGTGAGTGAGTGAGTGAGTGAGTGAGTGAGTGAGTGAGTGAGTGAGTGAGTGAGTGAGTGAGTGAGTGAGTGAGTGAGTGAGTGAGTGAGTGAGTGAGTGAGTGAGTGAGTGAGTGAGTGAGTGAGTGAGTGAGTGAGTGAGTGAGTGAGTGAGTGAGTGAGTGAGTGAGTGAGTGAGTGAGTGAGTGAGTGAGTGAGTGAGTGAGTGAGTGAGTGAGTGAGTGAGTGAGTGAGTGAGTGAGTGAGTGAGTGAGTGAGTGAGTGAGTGAGTGAGTGAGTGAGTGAGTGAGTGAGTGAGTGAGTGAGTGAGTGAGTGAGTGAGTGAGTGAGTGAGTGAGTGAGTGAGTGAGTGAGTGAGTGAGTGAGTGAGTGAGTGAGTGAGTGAGTGAGTGAGTGAGTGAGTGAGTGAGTGAGTGAGTGAGTGAGTGAGTGAGTGAGTGAGTGAGTGAGTGAGTGAGTGAGTGAGTGAGTGAGTGAGTGAGTGAGGGAGTGAGTGAGTGAGTGAGTACCTGTTGTGTAGCGGTTAGCACACCCGTTTACTGAACAGAAAGTCATGGGTTCGAATCCTACCAAGAACTTGAAATTTTTCACTTTCTTGGTTGGACTATGATTCGTCAATAATTCATGCCAAACTAGTCAATGACAAAATAGTCAATGACAAAATAGTCAATGACAAAATAGTCAATGACAAAATAGTCAATGACAAAATAGTCAATGACAAAATAGTCAATGACAAAATAGTCAATGACAAAATAGTCAATGACAAAACAGGCAATGACAGGATCTATTCAGATAAATAAATTGCATTTGAACACCCTTCCATGTGGATTCAATTTTTCATCAAGTATCAAATTGATGGCAAACTTATGTTTCAGTCTTTTCTTTTTAAAACACAAGAGAGCTCTTATAGTCGATCCAGGGTTTCTTGTTAGCCAAAAAGAAATTGGCGCGCAGTTTGAATTCAAATCTGTTTTTGGCGCGCAGTTTGAATTCCAATCTGTTTTTGGCGGGCAGTTTGAATTCAAATCTGTTTTTGGCACGCCGTCAAATTTTCGAGAAATAAAAACTTTTCCACATAACATTTGGACAACGTTCAACTCATTGCATACGTGCGTAGCTGGCCCACTAAATTATTTTTTGATAACAAGAAACCCTGACGAAGCTATACAAACCGTGTTGAAGGCACAATTGTTAGGTAGATACTTGTATATACAGGGTGTGTCATGAACCAAAGGAACGTTAACTTCGAGCATTTGTTGTTGTTGTTGTTGAGGGTCGGTAGCACGGCTGAAAGTCGGCGGCCGTCGCGCAGCTCCATAATTGCAGGTGCTATTGCGGATTACCCTGGATTTGGTTAGTTAATGAGTTAACCTCTCACTTGCCCTAATGTAGGGTTATTAATCTAAATTATGTATTTAGTTTCTTGAACATAGCAGAGTGATTTATTGAAATCTGCCCGTGCTTTTGATGTATTTTATAAGGTTAGATATGGACTGTTTCGTCTCAAGTTTTCATCCTCTGCTTGTGCTGTTTTTAGCTCTTTGTATCCTGAAGGCCGGGCACTCGAAAAGGAAGTGTTCCGAGGTCTCCTCAGCCTTTCCGCATTGGTCGCATGAGGGGTCATACCTCCTTAACATCTTGTTTAGGTGTTTGTTTAGGGTTGAATGTCCGGTGGTTATTCCCACTAGTAACCTCAACTCTTTCTTGGGGAGCCTGATAATGCGTTTAATCGCAGTTTTTTCAGGCTTGCCTATTAGCAGCCTAGATTGTCTGGATAGGCTTGTGCCTTTCCATTGATTAACCCACAGCTCTTCCATATGGGAGGTTATGAGTTTTCCTAGGTAGTCTTTCGATGGATTGATTCTCCATCTGACCAGCCCCTCATTTCTGCATGCCTCTTTAGCAAGTCGGTCTGCAGTTTCATTACCTGGGTACCCTGCGTGAGCGGGTATCCATTATATGGTGACTTCATTTTTTGAAGCCAGTTCGTTAAGTTCCAGTTTGCACATTTCTATGCACTTGCTGGAGATCGCATCACCAATTAGTGAGTTTATGACCTTTGAGCTATCAGTGTATATGGTGATCTTTTTACTGACCACCCTATTTTCTAAATGCTGTCGTATCATAATATATATGCCAGCCGTTTCAGCCTGCAAACCACTGCAACAGGGTTCGAGATTCGTACGTAGTTCGTTCCCGTTGTTCAGTATTATAGCAGCCGCTTCGGCTTTTCCCTCTTTAGTTTTGGCTCCGTCTGTGTAGCAGAGTAGATTCAAGTCAGAGGGTTGTTCCGGGAGTGGTGTTCCCACTATTCTCTGGATCTTATGGTCGCTTGAAACCTACCTGTTACGGGCAGCCTTTTACCGTCATCTAGTACGGTTCTTGTGTTCGCCAGCGCACTATTGATCCACTGTTTTATGTTAGTGTGTTCAATTGTGTCTGTAGAATTCCTCCACTCTCCGTTAGCCACCAGTCTTAGGTAGGCTTTAGATGCCTCTCTCTTGACTAGTAGGTCTTAGGGTAGTGTGTTTGTGAATCTTTCCAAGCTTGAGCATGGAGTTGATTTCATGCAGCCTGTAATTGAATACAGGTTTTTGTGCTGTATTTTAGTGATTGCCTTGTTGGCTTTCACTCCTTCTATCTTGTGCCACCAGACTATCGCCGCATATACAATTATGGGGATAATCATGGTTTTGTAAATTCACAGGTAGGATTTGGGTGATAGTCCCCATGTTCTACATATGGCTCGTTGACACATTTTCCAGAATGTTTCTGCCTTTGCGGCTTTTTGGTTAATGTGGTTATTAAAGTTGAGTCTGCTGTCTAGGATGACACCTAGATATTTGACTTCTTTTTAGTGCCGTTGAGATGTATATTCAGAGGTCTTTCTCCGCCCTTTTTGCTAAAGCAGATTATCTCTGTCTTGGCAGGGTTATGTTCAGATCTCTTTCTTTATACCATTTTGACGCCAGTTTAAGGCCTCTTATCAGAATTTCTTCTCCTGTCTTCTGGTCAATGCTTGTGACAAGTATGAGACCGTCATCGCTGAAGCCTACGGGTAGTGGCCAGGCATTTACCGTCATTCAAGACGGTTGTTGTGTTCGCCAGAGCACTTCTGGTCCACTTTTTTAAAGTGTGCCCAGTTGTGCCTGTCGAGTTTCTTGGTATGTGTCTATGTCCTTAGGATAGGAAAGGAGACCATATGATAGGTATGTCCAATCTTATCCCTAGGTCACCAACACAAAACCTCTTATTGGGTTCGGCGGGGCTCGGTGGCCTCAGGCTGGTTAGCCGGGTCACACCTTACCTCACCTTGCTATCACTTCTATGCTATCGTTAAACTTTTCTTTTGCTTTGGACAGTGCACAGACCGTCTCAGCAGCGCTTCAAGCAGATAGATCAGATCTGCAATCTTAATCTTGAGACATGGGTATGTGTTCTTATGGTAGACAGTGGAAGATCTTAACCTACAAGATCAATTACCTCTAGCTACCTTCTTGCAAGGTGGTTTAGCCGCTAGCCAGGTGCCAGGTAGGAGGTTTATAAAGCGGAGCTATTTTGAGCTTCTCCCGGACCACCGATGAACTGATTGCGTCAGTCCGATCGGTTCCACCTCGTTTGACACCCAACTTCGAGCATTAATGACTTCAGCTATGAACAACGTTCGAGATAGTTAGAAGGCATTATCGTCGAAATTGAATTACTGTTACAAAAAGCTGAGTTAATTCTCGATAAACAACCTAAAGTTTAAAAATTGTAAATTTTTTTGTCCATGTACATTTCGTCTGTACAGAAAAGAAAAATCACTTTTATCCGACGATATCTTCATCGATAAAAACACACTTTGATCAGCATCAGTTTGTTTGTCGAGATTAATCGAAACTTTTTGGAACAGTAACTCATAGTCGACCATATTTATTCAGGTTTTTCCTTACAGGTGAAATACCAATTTTCTAATATAATTTAGACTTTACATTTTGCCGGATTTTTCTTCATAGTGTCAACCATATGTCATCAGAAAGTTTTTGTCGCGCAATTTAAACTCAAAACTGCTTTTGGCGCGCACTTTGAATTCACAACTGCTTTTGGCGCGCAATTTAAATTCAAAACTGCTTTTGGCGCGTAATTTGAATTCAAAAATACTTTTGGCTTGCAATTTAAATTCAAAAATGTTTTTGGCTTGCAATTTAAATTCAAAACTGCTTTTGGCGCGCAATTTAAATTCAAAACTGCTATTGGCGCGCAGTTTGAATTCAAACTGCTTTCGGAGCGCACTCAAATTTTTTAGAAAAACATCATCTTTCACAAACGAACTTTGCTTGACGACATTCGAATATTGCTCCTAGTTAATTTCATATGAGCTTATTATAATGGGGCAACAGAAATGATTTTTGATAGAAAAATACAGTACCGATACAGACAGACCGGACCGTGAGCTATTAACGGACGAGCTAATGTCCCAAAGGGAGGGGAATTTATCCAAAGAAGGGGGAATTGGCGGTTTTCAGGCCATTTTATCTACACTTTATGGAACAAATTACACTTTTTGGAACTACCAAAGCGAGGGGAATTCCACTTTTACCCCCTCCCCTTCTCGTCCGCTAGTGCCGTGAAAGCTCGATATTATCAATGTTTCTTCTTTTTATTGGTTTATCGCCGCTGTTTCAACCACGCAGTTTCTCTGGTACCATTTCCCTGAAAATATAGCGATGTTAAGTTGGTCTCCAGTGTTTTTTGACAGACAGCAAGACAGCAAAAACTAGAAGATAGAACTACATTTTCATTCAGCAATTTTTCTTTGGTCTCAGAAGTTTCATGTTTCTGTTTTATGTGCGAAGTGCTCCATTTTGTCGCCTGTCTGGTGTAGTGCGTAGAGTGCCAGCCTCGGGAACTGGTGGTCCTGGTTCGAAACCTGATTTGAGACACCGATCCTGAGGCTTCGCTCTGCGAGGGTTTCTGCCCATGCCTGCCAGTTTATCTAACCTGTCCGGCCACTACGGAAACACCATTCAGATATGGTATCAGTGTATCTTGTTGGCTTCATTTAAAAAGAAGAAATTCCAAAAATAAGCTCTCCGAAGACATTCCATGAAACCTGAGTAGTTTTTCAGCAATTCCACGTGTAATCCAGTCGGGTATGAAGCCGAACTCCTTTTGGATTTTTTGTTGTATCCCACTTTTTTCTATCTTAAATGGCCAGTACGTGAGTCGGTCAGTCAGTCAATCCAGTCAGTAAATCAGCCAAGTAAATCAACAGTTAGTCAAACAGACATGCAATAAGTGATTCAAGCAGTCAGTCAGTCGGTCAGTTAGTCAGTCAAGCCGTCAGGCCGTCAGTCAGTCAGTCAGTCAGTCAGTCAGTCAGTCAGTCAGTCAGTCAGTCAGTCAGTCAGTCAGTCAGTCAGTCAGTCAGTCAGTCAGTCAGTCAGTCAGTCAGTCAGTCAGTCAGTCAGTCAGTCAGCACGTACGATTTTATCAATGACATACTGCGGAAATCCTCTACTAGATTCTTCATTTCCCGACTTGTCGGAATCCTTTAGGGTCTTTGATCGTAACCCAGTTTTTTCTTTCTGAAACTTTCAGTAGATACTGTGAGTCGTTCAGACAGTCAGTCAGTCAGTCAGTCAGTCAGTCAGTCAGTCAGTCAGTTAGGCTAATCCAGTCAGTCATTCAGTCGGTCAGTCGATCAATTAATCAGTCAACCAAATAGTTAGTCATTCTATCAGTCAGTCAGTCAGTCAGTCAGTCCGTCATTCAGTCAGTCCGTCAGTCAGTCAGTTGGTCGGTCAGTCATACATCACATCAGTCAGTCGATCAATTCCTCAGTCAACCAAACAGTCAGTCAGTCAGTCAGTCACTCAGGCAGTAAATTAGTCAGTCAGTCAGTCAATCAGTCAGGCAGTCGATCAGCCAGTCAGTCAATCAGTCAGTCAATCAATTCCTCAGTCAACCAAACAGTTAGTCAGTCAGTCAGTCACTCAGGCAGTAAATTAGTCAGTCAGTCAGTCAATCAGTCAGTCAGTCGATCAGTCAGTTAGTCAGTCAATCTATTTGTGTCTAAGTATAAGACGAACAGTCTGACGACATGAAATCATATCGTCACAGACAGACATAAAAAACATACAGACATATAGACAGTCAGTCAATCAGTCAGTCAATCAATCCGTCAGTAATTCAGTCAGTCAGCACTCACGATTTTATCAATGATGTACTTCGGAAATCCTTTTTCAGCTTTTTCATCTTCCAACTTGCCGGGTTCCTTTCGGATCTTGGATAGTATTCCACTTTTGTCTACCTTAATAAGACAGTCTGTCTGTCAGCCAGTCATACACTCATTCAGTCTGTCAATGAGTGGTCGGTCATCCAATCAGTCGGTCAGTCAGTCAGTAAAGTCAGTCAGTCAGTCAGTCAGTCAGTCAGTCAGTCAGTCAGTCAGTCAGTCAGTCAGTCAGTCAGTCAGTCAGTCAGTCAGTCAGTCAGTCAGTCAGTCAGTCAGTCAGTCAGTCAGTCAGTCAGTCAGTCAGTCAGTCAGTCAGTCAGCCTGTCAGTCAGTCAGTCAGTCAGTCAGTCAGTCAGTCAGTCAATCAGTCAGTCAGTCAGTCAGTCAGTCAGTCAGTCAGTCAGTCAGTCAGTCAGTCAGTTAGTCAGTCAGTCAGTACGTCAGTTAGTCAGTCAGGACGTACGATTTTGTCGATGACATACTGCATATATCCTTTTTCAGCTTCTTCTTTTATGGGCTTGACGGGCTCCTTTTTGTTCTTTGATAGTATACCTGTTTTTTCTTTCTGAAATGCTAAGTACGTAAGTCGTTCAGTCCGTCAGCCTGTCAGTCGGTCGGTCAGTCAGTCAGTTAATCGATTAAGTCCACAGTCTATCAAACATTTAGTCAGACAGTCAGGCAGGACTTACGATTTTGTTAATGACATACTGCATATATCCTTCTTCAGCTTCTTCTTCAATGGGTTTCACGGGTTCCTCTTTGTTCTTTGATTGTATTCCAGTTTTTCCTTTCTGAAATGCTAAGTACATGTACATACGTACATAAGTCGTTCAGTTAGTCAGCCTGTCAGTCAGCCCAACACAGT
>CAXIWR010000147.1:7500-32500 GCA_964036265.1 Daptonema setosum | reverse complement strand
CTGGGCTATGCTGCATTTTCTTGCTTCAACAGCACTTTTTGTTATTTGCGAAACACAATAAATTTTTATCTGACATCCAATGTAAGAAGATAATTGGACTAGATGATGAATTGCAAGTTTTAAAGAACGTTTTTTCTAAATGAATGATCTGTTCGATTTCTTAGCTATTTTCTAATTTCGATAGCGAAATGTTAGCGTTAGCAAATATTGGTTATTTCGGTAGTGAAATGTAATGCTGTATTTTTGTTTTCAGCTTGGTTATGGCTATAATAAATAGAAAAGTGAACTGTTTTTCCAACAGTAATTTAGTTACATGTGTTCATTGAAAAAGAAATCCAATAGTAATTTTCGAAAATTTTCGAATATTGAAAACAATTTTCAAAGAAGGTAATCACATTTTTTTGCGATTTTCTATTTTCCGTGGGGAAATGTAAGTGTTGAGTAATGTATTTGTCTGTTTTCGGTGGCAACATATGTACAGTAAACTTATATCATTACCGGAACAATTAGTGCGAGATTCAGATTTTGCATTAGTAAATGCCCTTCCGAATTGGTTACTCAACCATTAGACAAACGATCAATTCAGGTCCCGAAGACGCAAAATTACAAAACCCAGTAATTTTTCTAGAATTTTTACTAAACGCCAAAATTTTCATTCACGAAAAATAAATTCCATATAAAGATTTACTGTCCGTTAACCCCCGATTACCTATCGTAAGGCTGGCTTGTCCGAGCGGGAGCGAGGACAAGCGCGTCAGGCCCGCGCAGCGGTGTTATTTCAGTGTATGGAAAAAAATTTAGGAAAATTACTGGGTTTTGGAAATATGCCCCGAAGACAGGTCAATCAAAACGAGCACAAAACCACGATCTGTTGGGTTTATATATCACGGGTGGTTAAGACAATTCTGTTATGATTTTACGATTTGCCTAAAGAGAATAAACATTTTAGGTTATCATTACCGAAAAAAATTTATGCGTGAATTAAATGTTGCAATATTTGTAAAAAATCGTTGAATGCAATTCCGCAATGACAAACGATCAAAATATTTTCTTCATTCTCTCAAAATCAAGAGAGCTCAATCCAAAACGATCACGAAAATCACGATTTGTTGGGTTAACATATCACTGGTTGGTAAAAAATTCTGTTACGATTTTACGATTTGCCTAAAGAGAATAATAATGTTAGTCGAGTGATCACCGATCGTTATGTTATATAGAATAGGTAAAAAGGGCGAAAAAGCAATCACCAATCGGGAAAGTTATGGGGTTCACCAAGAGATTTCCTGGGCTGGGGGAGGGCAGATATGTATGTGATGTCAAGGAATAGATTTATTGGGGGATAGAAAAACATTGAACGAACATTGGAAAATTGAAGGAGAAAACGGGTTAAAGCTGTTGTTTCTGCAAGCAAAATGAGTCGTCACTAGCCTCAACTCAACCCGGTTGACACCATAGTTTAACACAGTTGTGGTGAATCCGCCCCTTATTCTATCTAATGTGTGATGACTCCGCCCCTTATTCTATCTAATGTGTGATGTGCTATATAAATGTATTATTTTATGTAATAAATCAGTTGCGACGGAATAGAGTTGGGAAGTATAATCAGTGGTACTAGCTGCCCGTTTGAAACACTGGTTGAAAAGTTTTGTTAAAAAGTTGAATTAATTTGGTAGTTGGAAAAGTATTGGAAATTTGGAAAAGAAAAAGACCACGAGTCTATAAAAATGAAGACAATGGTGTCTGAACAAGAGACTAAAGGTCTATAAAATGAAGACTAATGGGTCTATAAACAGAAGACCAACAGGTCTATAAAAATTTGGATAAAAGTGCAAAGATTGTACAAATTACGAATGATAGAAAATTCATTTGATTGATCATGGGATTGATTTGTTGAAAAAAAATTGTTGAATAAATTGATTGCATGAACGATTGACAGAAAATCGGTTCTTGAAAAAAATTGGGTTGAGAAAAAACTCAGTACATAAAGTCGACAAAAAGAGTCGATTATTCATTTGTGTGATTGACAGATTTTGCACAAAAAAATTTAAGATATAAACGTGTGGATAAATTGTGTGTATAAAAAAATTGACAGGTAAAACAAACGTGTCAAACGAAAACAGATAGAATGTCTGGGTCAATACGGAAAAAAATAGCGCCAACGATGGCCAGGTTGACTGCTTTGTCTAACAAGCAGATTGAGATGTATGACCCGAACGAAGCGGATGAAAATAAGTTAATACTGGAGATGGCAATGGCCAAAGAGAGGGCATATGCTCATATTACAAGGATCCAGATGGAGATTGACAGACTGGATACATACGAAGTTGAATTCGGTAAATTAGTTGAGTCACTACAAAGTCCTCAAAAGGAAATAGAAGAAGGTTTATATGATCAGGTGGTAGTCGGTAAGATTCTTCCTACAGTGGGAGAGGCCTGTGACGCTCTGGGCCTTCTTAAGGGTCAGATACAGACAATAGAGGGCTACATGACCGAACTCAAAGAAAAAAGGGCGAACTTGTCATCCGCCACTCGTGGCCGGTCAGGCGCTTCGAGCGCACAGGCGCCCGACCACGATAACCCAAACATACAGTCGAACTTTATTCGACTACCAAAGTTCGAAATTCCTAAATTTGATGGGAACCCATCAAAGTTCAGTGAATTTATCAGCGCATACGATGCGGCTGTACATCGAAACACCGGATTGGATGGTGCGATGAAGTTCCGACATTTAAAAATGTTATTAGAGGATAAGGCCAGTATGTGTCTGAATGGCCTGACCGTAAGCGATGTGAATTACACGATCGCTTATGAACTACTGACTAGACGGTATGGGTCTGATGATAAATTGAGGGACCATCTGTTTACAGAATTAAGTACGCTACAATGTTACAGCACGAGAACATGTGATCTGCGTATGTTTGCAGACAACACAGAGAAAATAATACGGCAATTATCAGGTATGGGGCAAATGAATGACAGTCTGTCTAAACCGTTCATTGTCAAACAGATAATCGAAAAAATACCCCGCCCAGTGATTGAGAAATTGCAAATGAAAAAGGGTACAACTGATCCATGGGAACTCACTGAATTGCTTGAGGCATTGCAAACGTTTATTGATATAAAAGAACAGGTGGAAGAAACCCACTCGAACGGTAAGCAGTTAACGCAACCGAGAGATTATAAAGGGCCTAATCAGAATGGTCAGAGATCGAGTAATTACAGACAAACAACAGACAATTTCATGGTTACGGAAAAGGGTTCAAAGGGAAAGCCAGACTGTGTTTTCTGTGGAAAAAATGATCACTGGAGTGACCAGTGTAAAAAGCTGCAGACAGCACGAGACAGATTGCAGTTTTTAAAACAGAATCGTTTATGTTTCAAATGTGGACAAAAACACCTAATGAATCAATGTACACAAAAATCAATGAACTGCTACTATTGCAAAAAGGTGGGCCACATGAGTGCTTGTTGTTACATAAAATTTGGTGAGCAGTCAGCGCATTACAGAGACAAGTCGCAAAGCTCAGCCAGTAATTACTATGGTAACGCGCGCTATAATAACAAAAATAGCTACAACAATAACAACAACAACTATAACAACAATAGTTATAATAAAAAGAATAACGCGTACCAGGTTCAAGTGCCATTCAAACCAACCTATAACAACGGGTTGAATAGGCCAAATCAGGCGTATGGCGGCGCGTACAGCCGACCACAGACACAGGTAAGTAGACCATCGCATGTACACACGATATGTGAGGGTAATTGTGGGCCAGGCAGACACGTTGAACAGTCGAATGGTGTCCCTGAAAACAAAGCAAACACAAACCAAGCAACAGTGATGGCTGCTTACGATCAGAGTGACAACAATCAGAAAAGCACTAATCGTAGAGTAGTGTTGATGACTGCACTAGCAACGTTGCGCAACCCACAGACCGGCCGAGAGGTAAAGTGTAACGTGTTTCTGGACGTCGGGTCCATGCGTACGTTCATGACGACAGAACTGAAACAAAGACTTGGACTGTCTACTCAAGACTGTGAGCACTTGAGTGTTTACACATTTGGTGAACCAAAACCAAAAAATATGAAATCACCAAGAGTTGAGTGGGAATTATGTCTGGATGATGGTTTTCCATTACACATGTCAGGCAATGTTATACCGAAGAGATACATCTGTCACCCACAACAACGACCAGATTTGACTGACGATGATATAACAGTTTTGAACAGAGTGAAAGATTTGAATGAAAGTCATTGGCCAGATAATTTTCAACAGAATTTTGTACCCGAATTGTTGGTCGGTGCCGCTTATTTCTGGGAAATTGTGAAACGAGAAGGTAAAACAATGAAAATACCATCAGGTTTGGAAGTAATTGACACAAAGATTGGCAAAATACTAACCGGTGGTACTGAAGGCAATGAGGAGCCGGGAGCGTATTTTGTTGTAATGTGCTGCACCGCTGAGAGTGCAGAGGATGAGGAAGTGAGTGCAGTAGAACCTGAAATGAAAGATAATTATGAGAAATATTGGGACTATGAGACCATCGGTGTGATGGATGATCCTAATGAAGATGAATATGAAATGGCTAAGAAGCTATTTTACGACAATGTTACAATTGACGACGAGGAAAATCGCGTCAAAGTTGGACTGACTTGGCGTGATAAAGATCAGTGCGTGCTGAATGACAATTATAATAATGCATTGCGTAGATTCAAGCAACAGGGTAGACGTCTAGCAGACAACCCCAAGATGATGCAGAAATGCAAAGAAATATTGGAGGATCAATTAGCAAAAGGTGTAATTGAAGAAGTGCCTCTGGAAGACACGAGCAATTTAGTGCATTTTTTACCGCATTTCGTCGTAGAAACACCAGACAAGACTACCACAAAATATCGTATGGTTATGGATGGATCATCTAAAGAACAAAAAAACGATAAAAGTCTGAATGAATGTCTGCTACAGGGTGAAGTCAAGCCCGCTGACATTGTGAAAATGCTATTGAAGCTTCGGTTGAAAAAATATGCCGTTTGTTGTGATTTAGAACGTGCATTTCTTCAGGTACTGTTGGAGGAACAAGACAGAGATGTGACTCGCTTCATATGGTATAAAGACACATCGAAGCCTCTGTTATTTGAAGGCAATCTGTTGATACTGAGATTCCGAAGGGTACTTTTTGGATTGAATTGTTCTCCCTTTCTGCTTCAAGAATCTCTGAAGTTTATTCTGGCCAATGAGGGTTCAGAATTGGCAGTGAAAATGGCAGATTCCATTTATGTGGACAACATTATCATGGGATTTGATACCTTAGACCAGCTGGACGAATTCTATAAATTGTCCAAAAATGTATTCGGTGCACATGGCATGAATATGAGAGAATACAGATCGAATGATAAGGAGTTCAATGAGAAAATTCCGACGGCCGACCTGAGTAAAGAGTCGACGTTGAAAGTGTTGGGTATTCCATGGTGCAGTGAAGATGACACCATTTCGTTCTCAAAGCCCAAGAACACGAGTGACGGACGTCCAACTAAAAGAATGGTAATGAGTGAATTAGCTTCGTTGTTCGAACCATGTGGTATGCTAACGCCACTTACACTCAAAGCGAAACTACTGTCACAAGAACTGTGCTACGAGAATGATGAATTAGACAAACCGGTGAGTGACGCACAATGGGAGCGATGGGCTCTGATGCGAAAGGAGTTCCAGAAAGTGGACCAGATTCGCATACCTCGTTTTGTTGGCCTGAAAGAAGACGAGAACTATGAAATACACGTATTTTGTGATGCAAACACACGCGCATACGCAAGTTGCGTGTACATACGAACGATTAAAGAGAATGGACAGTCAAAATCGACGTTACTGATGTCCAAAAATCGATTAATTTCACTCAAGAAGAGTTTGAGTGTGCCAAAAGCTGAATTAATGGGACTACATTTGGGTGTGAAGTTACTTGAGTTTGTAACTGAGACACTGATTGACAATTTGGGCAAAGAACCTCTCAAGAAAATGGTTTACACAGATTCGCAGATTTGTATGGGATGGTTGAATATGAATCCGAATAGGAAAATGGGTCGATTTGTGAAAAATCGGATCACGTTTCTGAAACAAAACAAGGATGTAACCTTTCAACATGTGTCAACGCACATGAATGTGGCTGACCATGCGACACGTAGCCTGACGGTTGAGCAGCTCAGTGATATGAGTCATCCGTGGTTCAGTGGACCAGCATTCCTGTATGATGCGAATGCACCTGAAACATTACAGACTGAACCAATCGATGATGAAACGTTGGTGCAATGGGCACGTGACGGAAAGAAAGGTATGATTACGATCGGTCAGATTAAGGTTACAAGTGTGCCAGACAAGTGTGAAATTCCAGTTCACAAATATTCTACACTTGCGAGGGCAGTAAAGGTCACTGCAATGGTTTTACGTGTACTCAAGCGAGTGTTCGAAAAATCGAAAACATTTCACGAGAAATTTAAATTCATGGGAAAAGTCACACCAATTCAGGTGAAATCAGAAAAATACAAACCTGTCTCAGTTGACGAGGTGAACGCCAGCGAGAGAGTGTTGTTGTACCAGATGCAGCAGCGCAACTTCGTCTCCATATGGGCACAATTGATGGAGAAAAGACGCCTGGATAAATGGGCGCACAAGTTAAATGTTGTGCGTGAGGGCAGCTTGCTGGTGACAATCGGTCGCTTCAAGTCAGCGAGTGGCATGCCTGAAAGTACCAAACGATCTATTTTGGTTGCAAAAAATGACGAACTGACTAAACTGATAATCAGGTCAGTACATGAAAAATTACTACACACTGGTGTACAACAAACATTGAATGAGCTCAGAAACAGATATTGGATTCTGACTGGCAGGCAACAGGTTAAGAAGATTCTGAATAAATGTTTGTACTGCAAACGAACAAATGGTGGTCCATTCGCTTTACCTGAGATGCCAGATTTGCCGCCAGACCGAGTACAGAAATCGATTCCATTCGAAAAAATAGGCATGGATTATTTTGGTCCGATCAAAGTGAAAACAGCCGATGGAAACCACAAGGTATGGGTATGTCTGTACACATGCATGGTAACAAGACTAACTCATCTTGAAGTAGTTCAAGACCAGTCTGCGATGAGTTGTCTAAATGCATTCCGCAGATTCGTGTCACTATACAACAGACCAAAAGTTGTTTTGAGTGACAACGGAACCAATTTTTGTGCGGTTAAAGAATGTGTGACGGACCTGTGTTCCAAGTTGCACGATGAGACGCAAGACATCGACACTGACGCACACGAGATGCTGGCGTTGGAGAAAATTCGATGGCGCACGATTCCAGGCTTGTCCCCGTGGATGGGTGGATTCTGGGAAAAGATGGTTGATTTATGCAAAAAAAGCATCAAAGCAGGTATCAAACGACGATTACTAAGTTATGACGAGTTTCTAACAGTTGTACGTCGTTCACAAGCGATTGTCAATTCGCGGCCAATAACGGCAGTTTATGAGGACATCAATTCCTTCAAAGTATTACGACCGATTGATTTTTTGTATCCGGGTATGAGTACTGCGTTACCAGAATTCGAGGAAAATAGTGATTCGGATTCGGACTACAAGGATAAAAAAGAGTCGAATCACGACAAGTTGATGAAATATTGGGAAAGTTCTGAACGGGCTTTGGATGAAGTTTGGAATTTATGGCAAACTGAATATTTTGCTCACCTGCGTGAAATGAGTGCACGGGCACATCAGCAGAATCGAGTGCTGACGAAGCGCCATCCACGTGTTGGCGAGATGGTATTGATTCACGAAGAGAAGATGCCCAGACAGGCATGGCGCGTGGGGCGCATTGAGCGTCTTGTTGTCAGTCGAGACGGTGAAATTCGCTCGGTGGACCTGAAAACAGGTACAGGTAACACACTAAGTCGACCAATTAAGTTATTATATCCACTGGAGGTGGACTCAGAGATCGATAATCAGGAAATACATGATTCAGACGATGAACATGAGTCAGTGAAGGCAGATCAGGCCACTGCCACAAATCATACACAAGCTGATGTTTTACCCACAAATCATACACAAGCTGATGTTTTACAGCATCGTCAACCTGATCAACAGGCAAATAACAGTGGGGCACATAGCACACAGCGTGCCAGCACACATAGCATGCAACGTCGCTCGCAGCGACTAATAGATAAACAGACACGCAGCTCGCTGGTGCACACTAGCAATATACACACAAGCACGATGGCCTTGGTCATTCTGTGTGTAATGGGTGCGTGCATACAATCTGTGGTGTGCAACGTACAGGCACAGCATAAAGCGGGTATATGCAACACGAGGGACCAACAATCCAACAAATTGATTTACAGTGAGACGTGTATCAGTACAGGGTACGCTGTATATGAGATGAAAACCGGAGGTATGTGTTGGTTGTTCATTGAATGCCTGAATAATACACAATTAAATCAAGAGGGCAAGTGTGACGAAAAGTGTAAATGCCCGAGTTGGGCGGAAGGTTGTGTGATTCCTAATCATACTGCAACTATGAATGATGATCAGAGTGAATTAGATTCTATCCGTCCAGAGATTTGCAGTTTTTCACCGAGTAAAAATTGTAACCCGATTCCAGAAATGAAAATACTTCCAGTGGTGAAATTAATGACGGACAAATTGGTATTTGTTTCTGAATTATTAATAACGATCGAAGAAACATTACACGAAAATAATTTCAAATGTTTTGGGCCAGATAATATGACTCATACAGGAACACCGGAATTCTGTTCTACATTTGGAGAATGTGAGTCAACAGGATACAAATTATGCCTCATGAAACGTGTTGAGAGAGCATTTATAAATACAGGTGACGGTGACCGAGTACAAATCAGTGCTTGGGGTCATAAGGAAGTTAATGTTTACATGTATAAAACAACACAAACCAATTTATCATGTAGTAGTTGCAAACTGCGCTGCATACAGGGAGGTGCAGTGGTCCTGTCGACGGTGGGCACTAACATGATTGAATTGTGCACGACAACGTCAATCTGTTATTCGGTACATATGCCACCGGTCGAACTCAAGTTTGCGTTCGCTCCTGAAATATTGATGAACAACTATGAAGTGTCAGTACGTGTATGGAAACAAGGAGTATTGGTTTATGCGGACACACAAGAATGCTTAGCGGAAGATTTTTGTTCGCTGATCAGCTATTACGATACAGCATACAATTGGAGATGTGCTCCTAAATCAATAATGACTATAGTTGTAGTAGCCATGTACATACTGGGTCATGCAGTTTACAAGTTGATCACCAAAACATGTCGTTGTCTAGCCCGAATGAAAAGAGCTATTTATAGAAACGACAACGAAGATGAATATACTGAACTGCAATCAATAACGGTGGTTAAAAATCGTGAATCCCCTGTACATACAAGGTACAGATTGATACGTCCACTCGCGCTGAGTGTGATAATGATATGCATGCAGTTAAGCAAATCGGACGCATGCACAGAGGTCACAATAATGACGGCTGACACTAGACATTGTGTCTACGATAGCAATGGTATACTGACATGCGAAATTCAGCAAACAGCCGAATTTGACCTTGGCGGCAATGGTCAGGAAGTATGTCTGATTTTAACATCAGAGACAAATGAATTTTTCGCAAGATTGACATTTGAGATTCAATCAATAAAACTGACCTGTGAGAAGAGGAATTTGTTCTTCAGTCGCTCGTTTGAAATGAGCTCACATTCAGCGAAACGGTGTCGTGCTGCGGGGTCATGCACTGAAGATGCATGCGAGTCCATTAAGGCAGATACCAAGGTCAGCGAGCTGGAAGGAATGATTTACAATTACCCAGGGGTTACAGGTTGTATGAGCACCTGTGGCTGTGCTGGTTGTGGATGTTTTTTGTGTTCATCGGCATGCACATTTTTTCGCTACTTTGCGAAACCAGCCAGCAATACCACATATGAAATTTTCGATTGCATAAACTACCGATATGAACTGAAAGTTCGAGCATCGATTGAAAAATACAACAACAGTCAGTTAATGAGTCAATCTGATATATTGACATTCTACCCAGGGATGCAACAGAAATGGAAGAAGGGTATGAAACTGACAGCAATAACGGCTAACCAACCTTATGTACCGTTGTTAAACACGAAGTTCATCCGGAACACGGTAACATCGCAGGTAGCGACGGTCACGGCGAGTGACAGCGGTCAACCTGTAACGAACACCGTTGGTCAGCTAATGTGTAAAGATAAAGTGTCAGCTGACAAGTTTGATTGTTATATAGCGAAAGACTCATGCAAATGCAATCCAGCACATGGAACTGTAAATTGTATTTGTGACGAAATGAATTTGGAAAAAATATTTGAAGACTCACAGCAGGTGCTGCCACTAAAGAGCGGCGTTTTGGAATTACTTCCGAACGGTGAGTCAGTGGAAGTCCGTTTCCAACAAGAACTTTTACTCAAAATGAAGGTGCAGACTGGAAATATGAAAATATCAGTCAATAAACAAACCATGAATCAGTGCCAGATTACAGTAAATTCACAGGCATCCACAGGGTGTTACGCGTGTACAACAGGTTTGAACCTGAAATACAGATGTCAATCATCGATGACTAAAACAATTGGCATAATAAAGTGTGACACAACAACATTCGTTGTCACATGCACCCCGGATGACACTGAGAGAGAGATCAGACTAATGTTTGAGAAAGCAACAGTTGCAGAGAAGTGCAACTTAACGTGCAATGGTGGGAAAATATTTCAATTTGAATTGAATGCTGAACTGAAATTTGTCAGCAAAGAACAATTGGGTGAAACCAACACTCACATGGCCGTGCGACGAGTGTCGTCGAATGACGCATTCGACTGGTTCCAGCTGTTGAAACTCAGTCATTACGAATTAGCCATGTTTGTCGCTATTGTGTTGGCGCTCTTCGTAGTGAAATACGTACTGGAATTGATGATTTTCAATTGCCTGAAACGTAAATACGAATGAACTATTATATTAACATAATAAATGTGAGTCATAAAAACACATTACAATTATTTTTATCGTGCATAATATTATATTGCAGAAATTTGTCGAGAAAATCATGTTTGTGAAAAAAAAACGGCCAATTGCCACAAAATCTCTAGTGCTGTATGAGCCAGCCTGGGAACAAAAACACACATGTACATATATTACATGTATTGGAATATGAGCACGCAACCAGATGTTGTGCGGCTAGCGTATGTTTACATCAAACTCGATGTTTCATCAATTTAGGGTCACACAGGGTCAGGCATCGACGTATGTTTGGATCTGACCTAATGTTAAAATATGAGCATTAATTGTTTCATTCATTTGCAAGGTCAGGCACGCGACGTATGTTTTGATTACAGCTAATGTTGTGAACATACATCAAAACTTACATTAGTGCATAATCATGTGTTAATCGAATCAAAATTAATTTCAAATCAATGATTTGTAGCAAATTATTGTTCAATGAATAATCATATGTATATCATTGTATCATATGTATGTATATCATTGTATGTATCTACCGTTGAAAAAAACAAATTTCAGTCATATTCAATTGTCGAAAAGTCAGGCGTAATTATGTCAGACAAGTCAGACGACCGCTCTCCAATGGTCCCGAAGCAGGACGAGGAGCTTGAGCCAGGGCAGCTCGTTTTGGAGTGTCGAGAAGGACTCACAGACCCGGTACTAATGCAAAGGGTACTCAACGTAATGGCCACGGGGAACTGCGGAGCATGCCCCAACAACCAGGTTACTCAATGAGAGGAATGTATTGAGGAATGAGGGAGAGTGGAATAATATTATGAATGTAAAGTAAATGATTATGACCACTAATGGTTATGTCAAGTTAAATGGTGTTCAGGTGGTCTCCCTCACGGTGATGCCACAGAAGGACGGAACCTCAGATGGAACCGCGAGCGGGTCATTCCACGGAAAGTGGCATGATGGTGGTCGCGGAGGTGGCCGCGGAGGTGGCCGAGGTGGTGGCTATAGTGGTGGCCGGGGAGGGGCCAGAGGTGGGAGTAACAAATGGCCTTACTAACGGTCAAGAGTGAGAAAAGACACTATAAAAAAAATATAAAATAAATAGTGAAATTGGTACTAAACAATTTCTTAATTTCAAGATTTGATGTGATTTAAATTTGTGAATTGTATTGTTTTGTGATTATTGAGATGTAATTGTAATTGTGATGTATTGTATTTGTTGACGGGGGAGTGTGGTGAATCCGCCCCTTATTCTATCTAATGTGTGATGACTCCGCCCCTTATTCTATCTAATGTGTGATGTGCTATATAAATGTATTATTTTATGTAATAAATCAGTTGCGACGGAATAGAGTTGGGAAGTATAATCAACAGTGAAGCATGGGTGATGATGTTTGATGTGCGTGTTAACACTGAATGTCTGATGTTTCAGGTTTCACTATCAGAAGTCTTGGGCATTAGTTCTGCTTGCAGAAACAACGTACGGGTTTTACCCGATAACTTTATTGTGGTATGAAGTTTATGTGAATCAAGGGACGGCCGCTAGGCCGTTCCCTTAATATGGTTCGATTAAGATAAGCTTTTTTGCGGGTATCTCGATCTAGCATCATTGTATCAACTTCTAGTTTGTTTCATCGGTTTTCTCGTGCGATTCTACGTCTGTTTGGCTATTTTCAACCCGGTAGGGATCAATTTTCATTTTTCAGGTCCGAAAATGATGAAAATGCGATTTTCCGTTTTTTTTTCTCATCAAAAATGGTGTATGGAAACTGGGTAAGACCTGTAAAGATGAAAATTGGTACATAGGTCAACTTCCAGCGTAGAACACGATTATTAAACTGTCCCGGCGATCGAATGAATATTTGCACCATTTTTCGGGGATTTTATGAAAAAAATGTCAAAAATCGCAGGCAAAATGGAGAAAGAATTGTTGTATGAGCGATAGGGTGATCCGATCAAACTGAAATTTCAACAGGGTGTGTATTACACATGTCCAAGTCTGTTCCGCTATTCAATTTATCAATCTACTCAAAAACACAAAAAGCGCATAGGGTCATGTGAGGAAAAAATTTTACGAAAATTTTCACATTTGCTCAAATATTTGTGTTGAGGTGATTGAATCGTTTTGAAAAACTGTCTATCATATGCGGAATCAAATTTCAATATGACCTCTCTCTGACACATTTTCCGATAAAATCATCGTACTTTAATAAAAACCTTGGAAAACTGATGCAGAATTTTTTTACGCTTTTGACGATTTTTGCTCCTTTGAAAAAATGATTATCTCAAGATTTAAAGCTGTGAGACCCATTGTATTAACTGAATGTCTAGAGTGACTGAAGTTGTATACGACACAGAAAAGATGATTCTTTCCCTATTTCCAAAAAAAAATTATGAGCCGCCAAATACGGTAAAAATTCAAGTTCACTCATTCACGCTGTTTCAGCCACATTGGATTCTGAAATTTTTATTTATACAGTAACATGACAAACTTGATTTTAACAGGAGATCTAGGAGAGTACACTTCTAACAAGCCATTTTTATTTAAACATATTAAATACCTTTAAATTTTTTTTATAAACCGTCAAAAAGTATAGAAATAGAAAAAACGGACCAACATTTTTTTCAGACTAAAATTTTTTTTCTTTGTTTTTAGACATTTATCCATAATTTTAAAACACTTCAAAATTGTATTTAACGTAATCTGGAAGTGAGGAAAAAAAAATCTGAAGTCTTATGGTACACAGCGTCCGCTGTTCAGTGCAGTCAAGTACAGCTGGGCGCTAACCTAAATAACAGTCAAGTTTGGAACTTTTTTCACACTAGATGCAATAATCATTTATGAACGGAAACTACGTTTGATGAAGCGAATCAACCTTCCAAATATTTTTCGTCAATGTAGTCAAGTGGATAGTAGGTTTGCAAGTTAAACGGGTGGTGCTGGGTTCATAACCCCTGAAAATCAAAAAAAAACAGTGAGCGTTTTAAATTGTTTTATTTTTGATATTTTATACTTCTTCAAAACTTCACCTGTCTATTTTAGATATCATAAGGTAGCTTTTAACTCACCATATTACTAAGGCGGGGACTTTTTTACATCATTATGTCAATTATGTAATGATTCCTCCTAGAAAAAAATTAAAGGTGCTCGCAAACGATCACTATACTCACAATTTTTCGTCATTCAATATCCGAAAATCTAAAGTTATGTGAGGGCTGAAGTTCGTAAATCTTATGAAAATTTAACAACTTAACAACAAGTTTTTTTGTAACATTAACACATAGTCTACATACATGTGATTTGTTCACACATAAAAAAGTGATAGACAAGCAACTAAAAATGCCCTGAAGGCATGGGGAGTAACGAATATGGTTCGATCCTGGCAAGTCCAATCGTGAAAAAGTAGGAGACAAGGAAAATTTTATTCTCATTTTTTAAATAATCCGATCGTGAAAAAGCAGGAAACAAGATTTGCGATGAATCGCGAAAAAAGTCTGTACCTCATTAAATCGAGAATCAAATCAAATTACACGAAACATATTTGGGACTTTTCGGTGGAAACGAAATCCCCTTTATTTCTTCTTGCTCGTTGTGAGCATGAGTCATCTTCTTCTTTAAGACACATATGTTTTAAAATTGATATTCAGCATTTTCACTAAATACTTTCTTTTTTTTTCGATAAATCTCATTTTTAATGATTACCACACCGATCGTGAAAAGTCTCAAATATGTTTCGTGTAATTTGGTTTGATTCTCGATTTAATGAGGTACAGACTTTTTTCGCGATTCATCGCAAATCTTGTTTCCTGCTTTTTCACGATCGGATTATTTAAAAAATGAGAATAAAATTTTCCTTGTCTCCTACTTTTTCACGATTGGACTTGCCAGGATCGAACCATATTCGTTACTCCCCATGCCTTCAGGGCATTTTTAGTTGCTTGTATATACATGTTTGAAAAAAGTTTATGAAATATCGTGAACCGAGGTTGCGAACTCGAAAACTTTTCTCGCATTCAAATTTTGCAAGTTAGTGTGCTGGACAAACGTTTACAGAATGCAGACAAATTGAAATTTTGTCGCGAAATATTTGACCTTCAGTTATAACGCGCAACCCCTGTTGCAGATTTGCGGTGGCTAATTGTCATAGTCCTTCTTTTAAGGATACATATGTCACTCAATTCAATTTATTATTCCCATCACATGCCTTCTAGTTTCGCTGACCATGTGGCACTGTGAATATGAACACGAATTTCAATTATTGCCTGTGATGTGAAACATAAACAAATGGCGGACGAGCCACACATCCAAAAGGAGAGGATTCTTTCCAAAGAGGGCGAAATGGCAGAAATGAAGCCAGTTTACCTACACTTTAGAAAATAAACTTAACTTTTTGAAAAAAGAGGGGAATTTCACTGTTCCCTTCTGTTTTCGTCCGATAGTGAATGGGAGCATGGCTTGGTCATCATGATGCACCCATGTCTGATGACACTCTCATTTCTGTGTGAATCACTGAGCCACTCAGTGAGTGCACATGTACTCATCATCTACGCATTTGGAACATTCTGAATTTAGCAGTTTATATACATATTTGGCACCGAGTTGTGCTGTAAACAACAGACACGACACACACAAACATACAACCCGCAGACTCGAGAACAGGTAGAGGCAGTCATTTACCGTAACCAATGTACTCTACGACGTGAATCGATATCATTTAATCCTCTGATTTCAATGTCTGTCCGAAAAAATAAATATTAAACTTAATGTGAAACTGACGCGAGTATGAGAAGTCTCTATACTGTGATATGATTGGGGATCTGTAATCTACGGTGGATGTGAAGTATGATATTTGAACTTGTGAGATAAACTTTATGTACATATAACGGAAATGTAAATGGAGTGCAACGGAAACGGAACTGTAGGATGGGACTCAAGTTGGCAATAGTTTAACGCGTGAGAGATTAAGTATTGACACGTGGGCACTAGCGGAGGAGGCAACAACCAAAACGTCAATTTCCCCCTCTTTGGCATTAAAAGAAGAATCTGTTCCTTAAGATGTAAGGAAAATGACCTTAATTTGCATATTCTTTCTTTTTGAAAAAATGCTCCTTCTTTTGGAGGATGGGTTCGTTCGCCAGTGGACATGGATTACTGTTTGCCGGCAGATAAGTTCAGCAGCCGTAATACGTGTGGGCTGTAATTTACGCCAACGTGTAAAACATGAATGATGTTTTCTCAAACTCAACATGGTGGTTTCGAGCAAATTAATGGATTAGGGTGAATCTTTTTATGACGAAAGTGCATACATACATACGAGTTGGCACGTTGAATACGGCGGTTACTGTAATATCGCGACCGCAATAGCAATAGTAAAACCAGCAAAATGGTAACTCAAACAACAGTATCAGAATGTAAATGAAACTCAATGGGTCATTCGATAATGAACTTATAAAAACTGCCGACATACATGAATGAATATGAGATTACAGCTGGGTGTTTCATCGAATTATACGAAATATAGTTTTTCATGAATTGATGTGACACGCAAGTGGGTGAGGGAAGAACTGAAATGTGGAAATCCCTCCTCTTCAACGTTTTCAAAAGGTAGAATTTGTTCCGTAAGGTATAGGTAAAATGGTCTGAAACCGGCAGATTTCGTCCTTTGAGGAAATTCCCCACCCTTTGGAGGATTAGCTCACCCACCAATGATGTGACATTAAGATTGACGGCATCGAGTAAATTAATTATTGTGACAATCCATCGCCCTCAAAATAAATTATATATTTTCCCACTCGTTGTTTCTTACATATATACTTCTCGCCTACACCTTCCACCTACACAAATGGATGGACCGGAAAAACTAAATGACCTCAATGAACTCAGGGGATAACCAACTGATTCAATCGTATTTTACATGTTTTTAACGAATGTTTGTTGTCTTATCATTTTTGAAACTCTAGTCTGGGGTTTCAACCGTCCCTAAACGGTTTTCAACAACAATTGTGATGTATATTTTGGGTTGCATGAATTTTTTTTGTGAAGTTACGTAACGTTGAATGAACCTGGCAAACAGGGTACACAATTATGGTGCTAGGTCCTGGTTGACAATTAGCATGCATAATTTATCATATAATAAAGTTTTGCGACAACTTACGAGCATATACTGTAAGCATTCTTTCTTTCTTTCTGTTTCAAACGCACAACTATGCTATTCTAAAGATATTCCCAATTAAACCCACGAGACTACAAAGCGTAACAACTGTATTTCTGATAGGGTCACTTCAGAGCGTAATTTGATTGGGAATTGTACTAGTGTTTACGGCATGTGGTGACGCTCACGCTCATACGATAATTGATGAAAACTATGAACTGCAACGCTTCTATACTGAATATTACCAATACGGAAATGTGGAGTAGTTTTTTCGTTTGATTCACTTGCCGATAGATCCCTACTTCATAGATTAGATATACAGAGTGACAAGTGTACAGTATGAAATAATTTTTTTTATTATGTACACACATACATATAGTCGAATTTTTTGGTTACGCCTTTTTTGGGAACTTTTTTCGTGAAAAACCTTTCCCTTACCCAGAAATTGGCGGTCGAAAGCAGCAATTTGGGGTTGATGAGAAGGTTTTACACACAGAAAAGTTCTTAAAAAGATGATTATGACTTTTTTTGAACTTTTTTGTGTATAAAACCGTTTCATTAACCCAAACTGCTGCTTTCGACCGCCAATTTCTGGGTGAGGGAAAGGTTTTACACAAAAAAAGTTCTCAAAAAAAGGCGTAACCAAAAAATTCGACTATATGTATGTACATATGTACCATATCCCTGATACGTCGTAAGATTTCACGCATGCATTGATTTTATTACACAAGTGTAATTCATGATCTTATTATTCCAGCCGTGCATTGACATAACATGATCAAAATGTTTCCCGAGCATGACATGGTAATGTTTCGCCGAATGTTACGTATAGTCGACAATGAATTACTGTTCCAAAAAGGAGCGTGATTTATCGATAAACAACCTGATGTTTTGGGGGTGGCAGGTTCTTTGTCGATGAAAATTTCGTCTGGAAGGGGAGAAAAATCACATTTAACCGACGATATCTTCATCGAAAACATAATTTATGCAAACAAACTGATGCTTCACGATGTCAGATTTCTGTCAATGAAGATATCGTGGGATAAAGGTGATTTTCCTCATTTGTACAGACGAAATGTTCATCGACAAAAAACCTGCCACCCCTGAAACATCAGGTTGTTTATCGATAAATCACGCTCCTTTTTAGAACAGTAATTCATTTTCGACTATAGCATAACATCTAATACTATAAAGAAACAGTGTGCGTCTGTCTGTAACGCCAGCCCGGTTTACCACAGTTAACGCCAGCCCGGTTAACCACAGTTGCTATTTTCACGTATGGTGCAGCAATAGCAGTCTGGAGTAGGCCGATAGTAGGTTAATGTTTCACGAGCTAATGTTTCAGTCCGATAGTGGGTTAATGTTTCACGAGCTAATGTTTCAGTAGAAAACTGATGTCCCATTTTAAGAAATGGGGACAAAACGCAGTTTATTATATTAACGTCAAAACGAGCTAATGTTTCATACATCAAAGTTATAAATGGGTTAATGTTTCACGAGCTAATGTTTCCGTCCGATAGTATGTTAATGTTTCACGAGCTAATGTTTCAGTAGAAAACTGATGTCCCATTTTAAGAAATGGGGACAAAACGCAGTTTATTATATTTTAACGTCAAAACGAGCTAATGTTTCATACATCAAAGTTATAAATGAGTTAATGTTTCAAGAGTCTAAACGAGCTAATGTTTCAGTAGCGACCAGTGGCCTGTTTTCACAACTGTCCCCATTTAAATAAATGGGGACAAAAGCCTGTTTTCACGTATGTCCCCATTTTATGAAATGGGACAAAAGCCTGTTTTAACATCTGTCCCCATTTTAATAAATGGGGACAAAAACCTGTTTAGTTCGGTAATAGATTACTTTCCACGGGAAGCTTCAAAATGGCACAATAGATTATTTCCACAGGATATTCATTGCAACGGCAATAGATTACTTTCCACGGAAGGTTTCTAATGGCTCAATATATTATTTCCACGGGATATTCATTGCAACGGCAATCGATTACTTTCCACGGGAAGTTCCTAATGGCTGAATATATTATTCATATGCTAAATTAATCTGATTTTAGTGTCCACGGGATATATCCAATACTGAAAGTAATACTTTTTTTAAATAATATTTTTACATGCAATGATCAACGCAACGGTAATAGATTACTTTCCACGGGAAGCTTCAAAATGGCTCAATAGATTATTTCCACGGGATATTCATTGCAACGGCAATCGATTACTTTCCACGGGAAGTTCCTAATGGCTCAATAGATTATTCATATGCTAAATTAATCTGATTTTAGTGTCCACGGGATATATCAAATACTGAAAGTAATATTTTTTTAAATAATATTTTTACATGCAATGATCAACGCAACGGTAATAGATTACTTTCCACGGGAAGCTTCAAAATGGCTCAATAGATTATTTCCACGGGATATTCATTGCAACGGCAATAGATTACTTTCCACGGAAGGTTCCTAATGGCTCAATATATTATTTCCACGGGATATTCATTGCAACGGCAATCGATTACTTTCCACGGGAAGTTCCTAATGGCTGAATAGATTATTCATATGCTAAATTAATCTGAGTGGAAGTTCCTAATGGCTGAATAGATTATTCATATGCTAAATTAATCTGATTTTAGTGTCCACGGGATATATGCAATACTGAAAGTAATACTTTTTTTAAATAATATTTTTACATGCAATGATCAACGCAACGGTAATAGATTACTTTCCACGGGAAGCTTCAAAATGGCTCAATAGATTATTTCCACGGGATATTCATTGCAACGGCAATCAATTACTTTCCACGGGAAGTTCCTAATGGCTCAATAGATTATTCATATGCTTAATTAATTTGATTTTAGTGTCCACGGGATATATCCAATACTGAAAGTAATATTTTTTTAAATAATATTTTTACATGCAATGATCAACGCAACGGTAATAGATTACTTTCCACGGGAAGCTTCAAAATGGCTCAATAGATTATTTCCACGGGATATTCATTGCAACGGCAATAGATTACTTTCCACGGAAGGTTCCTAATGGCTCAATATATTATTTCCACGGGATATTCATTGCAACGGCAATCGATTACTTTCCACGGGAAGTTCCTAATGGCTCAATAGATCATTCATATGCTAAATTAATCTGATTTTAGTGTCCACGGGATATATCAAATACTGAAAGTATTATTTTTTTAAATAATATTTTTACATGCAATGATCAACGCAACGGTAATAGATTACTTTCCACGGGAAGCTTCAAAATGGCTCAATAGATTATTTCCACGGGATATTCATTGCAACGGCAATAGATTACTTTCCACGGAAGGTTCCTAATGGCTCAATATATTATTTCCACGGGATATTCATTGCAACGGCAATCGATTACTTTCCACGGGAAGTTCCTAATGGCTGAATAGATTATTCATACGCTAAATTAATCTGAGTGGAAGTTCCTAATGGCTGAATAGATTATTCATATGCTAAATTAATCTGATTTTAGTGTCCACGGGATATATCCAATACTGAAAGTAATACTTTTTTTAAATAATATTTTTACATGCAATGATCAACGCAACGGTAATAGATTACTTTCCACGGGAAGCTTCAAAATGGCTCAATAGATTATTTCCACGGGATATTCATTGCAACGGCAATCGATTACTTTCCACGGGAAGTTCCTAATGGCTCAATAGATTATTCATATGCTTAATTAATCTGATTTTAGTGTCCACGGGATATATCCAATACTGAAAGTAATATTTTTTTAAATAATATTTTTACATGCAATGATCAACGCAACGGTAATAGATTACTTTCCACGGGAAGCTTCAAAATGGCTCAATAGATTATTTCCACGGGATATTCATTGCAACGGCAATAGATTACTTTCCACGGAAGGTTCCTAATGGCTCAATATATTATTTCCACGGGATATTCATTGCAACGGCAATCGATTACTTTCCACGGGAAGTTCCTAATGGCTGAATAGATTATTCATATGCTAAATTAATCTGATTTTAGTGTCCACGGGATATATCCAATACTGAAAGTAATACTTTTTTAAATAGTATTTTTACATGCAATGATCAACGCAACGGTAATAGATTACTTTCCACGGGAAGCTTCAAAATGGCTCAATAGATTATTTCCACGGGATATTCATTGCAACGGCAATCGATTACTTTCCACGGGAAGTTCCTAATGGCTCAATAGATTATTCATATGCTAAATTAATCTGATTTTAGTGTCCACGGGATATATCCAATACTGAAAGTAATATTTTTTTAAATAATATTTTTACATGCAATGATCAACGCAACGGTAATAGATTACTTTCCACGGGAAGCTTCAAAATGGCTCAATAGATTATTTCCACGGGATATTCATTGCAACGGGATTGTGAATCCGCAAACAATGTTAAAATTAATATCGAGGCAAGTCATCAAAGAAAAAATTGTTTCATTTACAAAGTAAACAACAAAGCACAATCATCCTCAATTTATAACGGGACATGGGCTCAATGTATAACGAGTCAGTTAATAGTTAGTGACTATTGAGCCCTCAATTTCATTCAGACACATCTCAATCAATGACATGATAACCCTGAACACCGCAACCTGAGTTACAAAACTCGGCCCTAATTCTCGGCAGAATACTCGGCAGAATACCCGGTAAAGCGCGCGCAGCGCGCACAGAAGCACAACTCGAGCAGAATCCCCGGGCCCAATACCGGGCTGCAGTCCCTAGTCTAATACTATAAAGAAACAGTGTTCGTCCGTCTGTCTGTAACGCCAGCCCGGTTTACCACAGTTAACGCCAGCCCGGATCAGCGACGAGCACTGTTTTCACGTATGGTGCAGCAATAGCAGTCTGGAGTAGGCCGATAGTAGGTTAATGTTTCACGAGCTAATGTTTCAGTCCGATAGTGGGTTAATGTTTCACGAGCTAATGTTTCAGTAGAAAACTGATGTCCCATTTTAAGAAATGGGGACAAAACGCAGTTTATTATATTAACGTCAAAACGAGCTAATGTTTCATACATTAAAGTTATAAATGAGTTAATGTTTCAAGAGTCTAAACGAGCTAATGTTTCAGTCCGATAGTGGGTTGATGTTTCACGAGCTAATGTTTCAGTAGAAAACAGCTGTCCCCATTTTAAGAAATGGGGACAAAATGCAGTTTGTTATATTATCGTCAAAACGAACTAATGTTTCATACATTAAAGTTATATGAGTTAATGTTTCATGAGCCTAAACGAGCTAATGTTTCAGTAGCGACCAGTGGCCTGTTTTCACAACTGTCCCCATTTAAATAAATGGGGACAAAAGCCTGTTTTCACGTATGTCCCCATTTTATGAAATGGGACAAAAGCCTGTTTTAACGTCTGTCCCCATTTTAATAAATGGGGACAAAAACCTGTTTAGTTCGGTAATAGATTACTTTCCACGGGAAGCTTCAAAATGGCACAATAGATTATTTCCACAGGATATTCATTGCAACGGCAATAGATTACTTTCCACGGAAGGTTCCTAATGGCTCAATATATTATTTCCACGGGATATTCATTGCAACGGCAATCGATTACTTTCCACGGGAAGTTCCTAATGGCTGAATATATTATTCATATGCTAAATTAATCTGATTTTAGTGTCCACGGGATATATCCAATACTGAAAGTAATACTTTTTTTAAATAATATTTTTACATGCAATGATCAACGCAACGGTAATAGATTACTTTCCACGGGAAGCTTCAAAATGGCTCAATAGATTATTTCCACGGGATATTCATTGCAACGGCAATCGATTACTTTCCACGGGAAGTTCCTAATGGCTCAATAGATTATTCATATGCTAAATTAATCTGATTTTAGTGTCCACGGGATATATCAAATACTGAAAGTAATATTTTTTTAAATAATATTTTTACATGCAATGATCAACGCAACGGTAATAGATTACTTTCCACGGGAAGCTTCAAAATGGCTCAATAGATTATTTCCACGGGATATTCATTGCAACGGCAATAGATTACTTTCCACGGAAGGTTCTTAATGGCTCAATATATTATTTCCACGGGATATTCATTGCAACGGCAATCGATTACTTTCCACGGGAAGTTCCTAATGGCTGAATAGATTATTCATATGCTAAATTAATCTGAGTGGAAGTTCCTAATGGCTAAATAGATTATTCATATGCTAAATTAATCTGATTTTAGTTTAGTGTCCACGGGATATATCCAATACTGAAAGTAATACTTTTTTTAAATAATATTTTTACATGCAATGATCAACGCAACGGTAATAGATTACTTTCCACGGGAAGCTTCAAAATGGCTCAATAGATTATTTCCACGGGATATTCATTGCAACGGCAATCGATTACTTTCCACGGGAAGTTCCTAATGGCTCAATAGATTATTCATATGCTAAATTAATCTGATTTTAGTGTCCACGGGATATATCCAATACTGAAAGTAATATTTTTTTAAATAATATTTTTACATGCAATGATCAACGCAACGGTAATAGATTACTTTCCACGGGAAGCTTCAAAATGTCTCAATAGATTATTTCCACGGGATATTCATTGCAACGGCAATAGATTACTTTCCACGGAAGGTTCCTAATGGCTCAATATATTATTTCCACGGGAAATTCATTGCAACGGCAATCGATTACTTTCCACGGGAAGTTCCTAATGGCTGAATAGATTATTCATACGCTAAATTAATCTGATTTTAGTGTCCACGGGATATATCCAATACTGAAAGTAATACTTTTTTAAATAGTATTTTTACATGCAATGATCAACGCAACGGTAATAGATTACTTTCCACGGGAAGCTTCAAAATGGCTCAATAGATTATTTCCACGGGATATTCATTGCAACGGCAATCGATTACTTTCCACGGGAAGTTCCTAATGGCTCAATAGATTATTCATATGCTAAATTAATCTGATTTTAGTGTCCACGGGATATATCCAATACTGAAAGTAATATTTTTTTAAATAATATTTTTACATGCAATGATCAACGCAACGGTAATAGATTACTTTCCACGGGAAGCTTCAAAATGGCTCAATAGATTATTTCCACGGGATATTCATTGCAACGGGATTGTGAATCCGCAAACAATGTTAAAATTAATACCGAGGCAAGTCATCAAAGAAAAAATTGTTTCATTTACAAAGTAAACAACAAAGCACAATCATCCTCAATGTATAACGGGACATGGGCTCAATGTATAACGAGTCAGTTAATAGTTAGTGACTATTGAACACTCAATTTCATTCAGACACATCTCAATCAATGACATGATAACCCTGAACACCGCAACCTGAGTTACAAAGAAATTTTGTAAACTAAAACCCGTAAAACTTTTGAGCGGGTCACTCGTGACAAATATGTAGCATAATAGAGAAAACTGGTAAACTTACCAGCCAAAGTCCTAATGGCTCAATATATTATTTCCACGGGATATTCATTGCAACGGAAATAGATTACTTTCCAAAACGACACTAAATAATAAATTATAAAAATGTAAATTTTTGTTCACGTTTCACGACTGGTATATTTTAAAATTATGGACATTGCGTGTTGCTCAGTTATGAATACCGTTCTCAATTAGAAGAATCAAAAAATTATAATCCACTACCACATTATAATCCTGTCATTGTGCATACACTTTAAAACTGGCTCGATAGATTACCTTCCACCAAACTAACTGGTTCAATAGAGCAGTGTTTAACAATGTAGTACAACAATCTAATACCCAGATCTCTAATACTCGGCCCTAATTCTCGGCAGAATACCCG
>CAXIWR010000147.1:0-2500 GCA_964036265.1 Daptonema setosum | reverse complement strand
GTGGCAGACTCGTGGTCACAACAACACTTCGTCTAGTGTTACATGTAGAGGTCAAAGCCATAATGACTATAAAGGTATGATCGGTCGTTGTTGATGCTCATTCTGGAAGCAACCAGAACTTATGGTTAACAACAGCGATGTCTAAATGCGATTTGGATTTCAAAGAAACATACATATATATATATTGTATTTCATATTCATTTTCATGTTATTTATTCACATACTATTATAATACAAAAACATTAGTCCTATGATGATTTTCAAAAGTAAAAGTTATCCTCGATGCTTGTAACTCGATGGAGTTTCTTTAATGTTGTAAAGTTGTTTCTTCAATGTTAGCTTACATTATTTTATGAACCAAAGTTATCTTCAATTTTTTTATCTTTTGCCATGATATAGCCTTCAAACTTTAATAACCATTGTTTTGGTTTCAGTAAAACCCACAATTATGGCCTTGAAAGGCGAAGATTACCTGATTCGCAAATGGGACCGCGTGTTCCATACATTTTTCGGTTAGGTGAAGGGGGAGCTCTAAGTTTAGTCTTATGGTAAATTTAGTGAACTGCTACATAGTTGTCGAAACAACATTGTGCGGACACCACAATCCGATTACGTTGACGTTACAAGAAAAACGTATTAACCGGTGGTTAAGAAGTTGTTAATGGAACGATTAGCTGGTGAAATCTCAGTGAACAATTATATTTAGTTACGCGGTAACACGCATTTTGCATTGGAAACACACTTTTTGAACAAACCAAATAAATGGAGTGTTTAACGTACATATTACAATCTTACAGATCTTAACAACTCCGGTGCCATCGACTACGGAGATTTTGAAGTGCTGTTTGATGTTGGTTCACAAACTTTCAGAGTTCAGACCCACAAATTACGGAAACATTAGATAGACGAAACGCCTTATGTACTTCAGGAAATCGCCAAACTTCGTGGCCGTGACAGTACCGAATTCAAGATCGCTGAACAAGCTATGACCACTGTATGGAAGGGTCTGTTGAACGCATCCAAGGGCATGGACATGGCTCGGGTAAGACACTCGCTCACTCACTTACTCACTCCCTCCCTCACCCACTCACTCACTCATTCGCACTTACTCACTCACTCACTCAGTTACTCACTAAATCACGTTTTTCAGGAACCTCCTCCAGATATCGAGATCAGCCTTGAAGAATGGAGAAAAATTTGGCACGACTACGATCCCAAGCACATGCGTATTTGGGAGTGGGAATACCTCAAATACATGTTCTTCCTTCTTGACAGCTCCGGTGAGTGAGTGAGTGAGAAGTGAGTGAGTGAGTAAGTGAGTGAATGAGTGAATGAGTGAATGAGTAAATGGGATAATGGGTTTATAATTAAGCTATTAACAGAAAACAAAAATTGTTATCTTATGATTTCAGGTGATAAGTTCATCGACGAGAAAGAGTATGTAGACGTAATGAAGATCTACAAACTGGAAACCGAAAACGCCACAACTGCCTTCCATCGTATTGCCGTCGTTAGTCACTCACTCACTCACTCACTCACTCACTCACTCACTCACTCACTCACTCACTCACTCACTCACTCACTCACTCACTCACTCACTCACTCACTCACTCACTCACTCACTCACTCACTCACTCACTCACTCACTCACTCACTCACTCACTCACTCACTCACTCACTCACTCACTCACTCACTCACTCACTCACTCACTCACTCACTCACTCACTCACTTACTCACTCACTCACTCACTCACTCAGGACGGAAACGGCAAGCGAGTCGAAAAGGTTGACTACGGTCAGTTCATGAAGCTGTGGAACGAGTACTTCACGTCCAAGGAACAGTGGCACCCTGGTAATTACCTGTTCGGTACCTGGTAATAACCGATGTCTGATATTACGGTTAAACAGGGTCGGCAATTCGGACGGTACAAAAGAATTTTGATGCAATGAAATAACTCGATTCTATGTACATAAGCTATCCGAATTGCTCAACCTTGACCACCACTTCAATGGTCAATGAGAACGTAATCAACTGTCCAACTGCTTGGTGAAGTCCATTACCAGTATCAGCTATTATTTTCTCCCAGTATTGCCACTTTTGTGAATACTTTTTCATTCATAAATATAATGCACATTTTCTTTTATTCGCTTTCTGTTTGTACCTGCCATTTACTAGTTGGTAATTTTATGTCTCACTCTGCAAGAGCTCACTGTAAAAACATTTCATCTTTAACTGATGTGCCAAGACTTATTGATGATTGAATAAAGAGTTTCTATCGGAGGAATGTTGGGAAGAAAAATATTTCTTGCTAATTGAAATTCTGATACCTGAAACTGCAAGAAATAAATCTGTGAAACAAAACATTTTTTCTCATACATTTACATAATCCTTATCCTTGTTTCTGACGTATTTCGTTTTTGAGAAACCCTTCATTTTCGCACTTCAAAACCTCGTGAAAATTTCATCTTAACTCAACAAATGCATGTTTTGTATGTCCT
>CAXIWR010000146.1:17807-34739 GCA_964036265.1 Daptonema setosum | reverse complement strand
CTGACAATAGACCGACCAATCGGGTGCTCAGTACCTCAGTTCTTGCTGTAGTTGTTGCTGCTGTTGCTGTTGCTGTTGTCGTTGTACTTTTTTGCTGCTGTTGTTGTTGCCGTGGCTATTGTTGTTGTTTGCTGTTGTTGAGGCAGTTACCGGTCGGATAAGAATCATTCCGCCCCCGAATGGAACTTTGCCGAACTTTATGACTCATGTTTTTCCGATTCTGAGGCCAAATCAGAACCATCGGATTCAAACCGATTGATTGACTCCAGTGTGATCGTATCGATCGCGTGCTGACGATCGACTCCGTTGTTAAGCTGCAATGAGTGAGTGAGTGAGAGTGAGTGAAGTGAGTGAGTGAGTGAGTGAGTGAGTGAGTGAGTGAGTGAGTGAGTGAGTGAGTGAGTGAGGTGAGTGAGTGAGTGACGTGAGTGAGTGAGTGAGTGAGTGAGTGAGTGAGTGAGTGAGTGAGTGAGAGTGAGTGAGTGAGTGAGTGAGTGAAGTGAGTGAGTGAGTGAGTGAAGTGAGTGAGGTGAGTGAGTGAGTGAGAGTGAGTGAGTGAGTGAGTGTGAGAGTGAGTGAGAGTGAGTGAGTGAGTGAGTGAGTGAGTGTGAGTGAGTGAGTCAAACTTTAAACATCCGTTGACACGTGAGGCGAGATCTCCTGTCGGAATCTGGTTGACATGGCGCAGAGCAGCATGAAGTTGATCGAAGTATAAACCACTGACGCGAATTCCAGTACTTCATTCATGTTTTCGTAGCAGGTGAGAACCGAAATGTATTCCCATATAGCCATGTGCTGCATGAATTTGAGGTAGGCCTATAAAGGAAATTGTGAGTTGTGGTGACTATGACTGACTGACTGACAGACAAACTGACTGTCTGACTGAATGACTGCCTGATTGACTGACATACTGTCTGACTGGCTGACTGACTGACTTAATGATTGACTGACTTACTGACTGACTGACTGACTCAATAATTGCCTGATAGACTGCCTCATCGAATGACATACTGACTGACTGACTGACTGACTGACTGACTGACAGACTGTCTGACTGACTGACTGACTGACTGACTGACTGACTGACTGACTGACTGACTGACTGACTGACTGACTGACTGACTGTCTGTCTGACTGACTGACTGACTGACTGACTGACTGACTGACTGACTGACTGACTGACTGACTGACTGACTGACTGACTGACTGACTGACTGACTGACTGACTGATTGTCTGACCTGCGGCAACTCGACGGCCAGAAAAGTGATCATGATGATGATGATGAGAATCGTGGTACGACGAAACGGAAAGGATGCTTCAAGCGGCTGATTGTGACTGGTCACTCCAACACGCCGCCGACGTTGCTGAAATAAATAATGAAAAAAAAATCATTAAATAAATCAAAACGATTTTTATGTCAAACAGGTGTGAGTGGTTGATTTTAATGTGAAATCCGTTTTTTCACATTACTAATTCATTGTTGAAACTTATGGTTTTGGCATAATCAACTTCGGCTTAATCTCTATTTGGCATAGTCGAATTCGGCATTCTCATTTTTGGCATAACTAAATTCGGCTTAATCCCCATTCGGCCTAATAATTTTCGGCATAGATAAGTTCGGCATAGTCAAATTCGGCCAAGTCATTATCGGCCAAGTCAAATTCGGCATAGTCAATTTCGGCCTAATCAACGGTACCCCATTGGAACAACCTACTTTAACGTTCTTTCATTGCTTGTGTGGTATGTGAATGACCTTAGTCACTAGCTGACGAGACGAGGAGATAAAAGTGCAATTCCTCTCTGTTTGTCAAGTTTTAAAACGGTTAGTTTCGTCTTCAGGAACTTGGTTAAAAGGCCTAAAAAAACCGGCCTTTTCCCTCCTCAATCGTCACGCGGAAATAAAGAATTTTTTTAATTAATAATCTAGAATCGACGTTTTTTTTTTGTTGCAAGTTTCACAGATTTATGTGACACCGTAAGAAACGTTCTTTGAAAATCCATTCTACGATTTTCCAGTGAGCATTGCACAACTTACAACATGGTTTGACTCATAGCGCTAGCAACAGCCTCTATGCAATTCTGTAGTGCACGCTCATAACGTACTGCATAGCTAGTTTTCGCCTGCACTATACATTATGTTCTATACTGCTGCTGCCCCTTGTCATTCGTCGGCCGCGTGGCCTAATGGATAAGGCGTCGGACTTCGGATCCGAAGATTGCGGGTTTCGACTCCTCCCGTCGTGGTCGCACGCTTTTTGCATGACATATGGGGTGCTTTGTTTTGAATTATTCTTCCCACAATTTATGTTCTATAGTTCTCTGATTTACTTTATAGCTGTTTTTTTTTACTGAATTACTGATCTCATAGCTTGTGTTTATCAATTACATATCGTAAGAAAAATCGGTGGAATCAGTTTGAATCCTTGTGTTTCCGGTCCATGATTATAATGACGTCACAGAAAATTAGTTAAAAGCCAACGATTTGTGCTGTATTAGTCAAACAGTTACGATATAGTTCAATTTAGATTTATGAATGTTGCAAACTATAAAAAAAATCATTTGAAGGATTGAATACGAATTGGTTTGTTCTTTGAAGAAACATTGCTTATTATAATCCTCAGAGCCTCAAAAAACCCTTCATATTTTACATCTTAGACATGACAGTTGAAGCACTGGCGGACGAGCTGATTTCCCAAAGGGAGGGAATTTCGTCAAAGAGGGGGGGAATCGCCAGTTTTTCAGACCATTTTACATACACCTTAAGGAACAAATTCTCCCCTTTGAAAACGCCAAAGAGGGGAGGAATTCCACTTTTCCCTCCCCCTTCTCGTCCGCTAGTGAGTTGAAGGTATTTATGTTCTAATTTCAATATTTTTTTTTCAATCCCACCTTTTGGCGTCTTAATTGATGGACGAGAATGAAGGTTATGATGATGACGATGACGCACGGAAGAATCTTACAAACACCGGAATATACCAGGTTGGAGATGATGGTAAATTTGGCGTTGAGACCCAATCCCGATGTATCGAGACCATACACGAGAGTGTCTGAAATGTAGGCATGTGTCCATGAAGTGAGTGAGTGAGTGAGTGAGTGAGTGAGTGAGTGAGTGAGTGAGTGAGTGAGTGAGTGAGTGAGTGAGTGAGTGAGTGAGTGAGTGAGTGAGAGTGAGTGAGTGAAGTGAGTGAGTGAGTGAGTGAGTGAGTGAGTGAGTGAGTGAGTGAGTGAGTGAGTGAGTGAGTGAGTGAGTGAAGTGAGTGAGTGAGTGAGTGAGTGAGTGAGTGAGTGAGTGAGTGAGTGAGTGAGTGAGTGAGTGAGTGAGCAAGTGAGTGAGAGTGAGTGAGTGAGTGAGTGAGTGAGTGAGTGAGTGTGAGTGAGTGAGTGAGTGAGTGAGTGAGTGAGAGTGAGTGAGTGAGTCAACAACAAAAACAACAGCTAACCGCTATGAATCGGGCTGTGACTGTCCGGATTGAGAATTATCGACACGGGTTCCAAACTTAATTGGTCGGTCATTTTTAACTGAAATGACAGAATAAACACTAACTGACAGGGGGACAGCTTGACTGACTGACTGAGTGAGTGACTGACTAACTAACTGATTGTCTGACTGGACTGACTGACTTTACTGACTGACTGCCTCTGACTGACTGACTGACTGATTGAGCAGAATGAATGACTGACTAACTGACTGTCTGATTGAAGCATTGATGGATTGACTTACTGACTAACCATGCAGTCGGGGTAAAGATAAATAGCTGGCAGTTGCTGTACGTTTGTCCACAGAACACTCGGTATTGAACTGGCGCAGATAATGAGAAATAATACGAAGAAAATCAGTAAAAACCCGTTTCAGTGATAGCCAAGCTCTCCGCTGGTGTCGAAATTTCTCTGCAAGTCAGTCAGCCAGTCAGTCAGTCAGTCAGTCCAGTCAGTCAGTCAGTCAGTCAGTCAGTCAGTCACAGTCGGTCCCGTGCATCAATTAGTAAGTCAGTCTGTCAGTCAGTCAGTCAGTCAGTCAGTCCTGCCTGCCTGTCGTTCAGTCAGTCAGCCAAATATACATTAAGACAGTTAGTTAGTCAGTCCATCAGTCAGTCAGTGGTCAGTCAGTCCGTCAATACTCACTCACTCACTCACTCACTCACTCACTCACCGTGTCAGACTGATGGCACGGAATACGGATATACAGACAATTACCCACTCCGCACTGGAATGACTCACTACATTTACCATCAAACAAATATAGGCAAACATCTGCCATGGTAGAGTCCAGAATGTATGCTGGAACATGTTGATTGATTGAGTGAGGTGAGTGAGTGGGGTGGGTGGATCGGTGAGTGAGTGAGTGAGTGAGTGAGTGGTGGTGAGTGAGTGAGTGAGTGAATGAATGGGTTAGTGAATGAATCAATCAGTCAATCAGTCAGTCAGTCAATCAGTCAGTCAGTCAGTCAGTCTATCAAGTCAGTCAGTCAGTAAGTTAGTCAATCATTCAATCAGTCAGCCAGTCAGTCAGTCAATCAGTCAGACAGTCAACCTGACAGCTCCTGCTGTGGAATGTGATAAATGTCTGTAGAAAGTATGACACCCAAATGCATGGCTTGCGCAATTGATAAAACCATGAGCATGAGATCAAAGGCGTTTAGGTTCTGCAGAAAAGTATAAGAAAATGTAACTGACTGACCTGACTGACTGACTGACTGACTGACTGGCTGACTGAATGACTGACTGACTTGACTGATTGACTGACTGACTAACTGACTTTCTAAGCATACTGAATGTTATGTACAGTAAAATAGTTCTATATCATGTCGGTACAGATCGTGGCCCCGTGGCTAACCTTCTTATGCTTTAACACGAGCACAATAACGGCGTGTCCCCGCGAGGCCAGCCATAGTGAACATGAGCATCACTCTGACATGCATTCCATCAAAGAACCCACCCAATTGAGTGAAGTCGGGGCAATATACAGTCCTTAGTGAGTGAGTGAGTGAGTGAGTGAGTGAGAGTGAGTGTGAGTGAGTGAGTGAGTGAGTGAGTGAGTGAGTGAGTGAGGTGAGTGAGTGAGTGAGTGAGTGAGTGAGTGAGTGATAAAGTGAGTGAGTGAGTGAGTGAGTGAGTAAGTGAGTGAGTGAGTGAGTGAGTGAGTGAGTGAGTGAGTGAGTGAGTGAGTGAGTGAGTGAGTGAGTGAGTGAGTGATGAGTGAGTGAAGTGAGTGAGTGAGTGAGTGAGTGAGTGAGTGATGTGAGTGAGTGATGTGAGTGAGTGAGTGAGTGTGAGTGAGTGAGTGAGTGAGTGAGTGAGTGAGTGAGTGAAGTGAGTAAGTGAGTGAGTGAGTGAGTGAGTGAAGTGAGTGAGTGAGTGAGTGAGTGAGTGAGTGAGTGAGTGAGTGAGTGAGTGAGTGAGTGAGTGAGTGAGTGAGTGAGTGAGTGAGTGAGTGAAGTGAGTGAGTGAGTGAGTGAGTGAGTGAGTGAGTGATTGAGTGAGTGAGTGAGTGAGTGAGTGAGCGAGTGAGTGAGTGAGTGAGTGAGTGAGTGAGTGAGTGAGTGAGTGAGCGAGTGAATGAGTGAGTGAGTGAGTGAGCGATGTATATGTACCTTTGGCTCAAACATCTGAAACACGGCCAGGTCGTTAATATCGTCGCCAAATTTGCCGAACACTGTCACATTCATTTTATCATTCATGTTATTCGTATCTTCACTCATGACCTCCATACTGTATCTAAAATATCTGAAATTTTTTGGGAATTAAGTGTGCTTACAGAGTAATGTAAAAAGAAAAAAATGAATACAAGGAAAGAAATACTTTTGTGATTCTTTTAACTCGAAAATGTACATGGTTGTACGTTGAAATACATTTTTCGGTCAAAATTTTTATAGAATGTCCCTTTTATAACTTTTTCTGCCTCCGTTCTTACATTGTTTTGGACTCTTAAATTAACACAAAAGAATGAACCTATTAGTATTCACCAGTGTTTAGTAGGCTAAAATTATCTATGGCTTTTCTAGTTGATTACGAGACAAAGTTTCAAAGCTCCATCATTTTGCTGACTTCAGTAGAATATGCTATACATATAATCACCTAAAGAATCACCTTATGAATGACCTGACTAATCACCTAAATAATCACCTAAAGACTCATCGAGAGAATAGGCGCTCAATGATTTCCAGTCTTTTCAACGATTGACAATGTTACTGTACATATTTGTTAGCATACGCAAAAATCTTATTGAAGAAAACATATCGATAAATCAAATCCCTAGAGTCAGTAGAAATAATGGATATGCACATTTTATCTCCAATTCATAAAATTGCTATATTGTTAACCTGTTGCACTGGCGTACGAACTAATCCACTAAAAGAAAGGAAACTTTCGTCAATAGAGGTGAATTGGCAGTTCTCAGGCCAATTTACTTTTAACTTTAGGACTTTTTTTTATTTTTTGAAAATGCCAAAGAGGGGGAATTCACTTTTCCCTCCCATTCTCGTCCGCTAGTGATCCTTTACAAACCTCCAACTCTGTTCTGACTTTGTTAATCCTTTTAAAAACATTGCCATTAAAATCTCATTAATCTTTTGAAAATACACGTTTACCGAATAACTGAACGGAACCGAGAAGCTGTAACATGATGTTCATCTTCTGAGCACTAGCCGAAGAGAAGGGGAGGGAAAAGTATAATTCTCCCCTATTCGGATCTTTCAAAAAGTATAATTTGTTCCCTAAGGTGTAGCTAAAATGGCCTGAAAACTGTGAATTCCCCCCTACTTGAGGAAGTACCATTCACTTTGAAGGTTTGGCTCATCCACCAATTTCTTCTGGCTACATATCTTGTATTACATCAATTTGTATGAATCTATTTCCCGAAACACTAAGCTTTCGGTGTTCTAAGAGAACGTATTACATTTACATATTTTCAGATTTTCAGATTTCATTGTGTTGTTTCGCATATAATCGGTTTTACAAATTACGACTAACAACATATACTTAGGAGCTGATTTTATAACATTTGCCAAAAAGTACATAATCAAAAAATGCGGTCAGTAAACTTTTTTTAAGTTCGAAGTGCTATTACCCAAATTCGCTTTAGGCAGACATAAAAACAGTATAAATGAAAATTTTGTAGACTGTTACGTATAAAAATAAGTATCCCTACAATGACCAATACTAACAAGTGAGATTTCAATTAAAAATACGTAAACAACAGAAGATTTCTTTATAAGATAATTGGATTAGGACATGCTAAATTGCTTATTTACATCGATTAGTATTCGAGTTTCAATCAATAAAAGCAGTTTTCTCCGCATTTGGTAAATCTGGAGAATAACTAACGATTAAATAAACTACAGGCATCGGAAATAAACGATAATAATTGATTATCATCAATAAATGACAAAGCTTCACAATGTAACGATTTGTCTATGAATACTGTATAAGCATTTTTCACTCCACCGCAGCCCGGGGCTAACCATCGGTAGCTATTGGCAGTGGCGGACGAGCCAAAATATTAAAGGGAGGGGAATCTTCCCAAAGAGGAGGGAATTGGAAGAAATTCTATAATTTTACCTATATCTTAGGGAACAAATTCTATTTTTTTAACTGCCAAAGAGGGGGGAATTTCACTTTTCCCTCCCCTTCTCGTCCGCTAGAGGATCTTGAATAATAGAAACCAATAAAGAGGATTCGCAATATTGCAGTCCATTCAGCGGGATTTCGGCTTGCAAGTACCGGGTGTCCCATTTAAAATTCCGCATTTTTATTTCGAATACAAATTTTAATTTCCAATCGATTATGAAAATTTTTGCGCCAAGTTATGGGCAATTTCAGGCTATTTTGTTTCATTTTTTTCAAATCGAGTTGACAAATCAATTTTTATGACAAAATTCCTAACATACTCCTTTTTAACATTTTTGACTGTATTCGGCGGTATAGTATATTTAGAACACGTCAAAAATAAGACAATGTATATTTAACTGCGAGATATTTAGTTGATGATGAACTAAAATAATCTATCAAAATTTGAAGTTTAATGGTTGGTAAGTTTTTTCAGTGAAGATGATTATTTATATGTGTATCGCAAAATAAGCTAAACATACCACGCATTTTATAGACATGCATATTCGGAATACGAAACGCTGAATTGCGTTAAGCTCAAAACGTCTGATAATGAAACATCACTAGCCTCAACTCAACTTGGCTGACACCACAGATTAACATAAGATAGCATGGTGTGATGATGATTGATGTGCGTGTTAACACTGATTGTCTGGATGTTTCATGATCATACGCCTTTATTATTGTTGTTAGGCATTATTGCTTGCAGAAACAACAAACAGTACGGGCTCGATGTAAAAACCTTGCACGCAAGTCCCTACAAAAATGTTGCTAGTCATTCACTAGCGGACGAGAAGGGGAGGGAAAAGTGGAATCCCCCCTCTTTGGCGTTTTCAAAAAGTATAATTTGTTCCCTAAGGTGTAGGTAAAATGACCTGAAAACTGCCAATTCCCCCCTCTTTGACGAAATTCCCCTCCCTTTGGGGATTTAGATCGTCCGCCAGTGTAGTCATTCATGAGATACATAGTACATTGTCACGAAAGCCCGCTCATTCATATCGAAGACTCGCTAAGTGGAAAATAACATAAAATAACCTTTCATTTTGTAACACAAAATGAAGCACGAGCAGCAAAAGACATAATCGCTGAAAAAACGCGTAGGATTATCAGAATCGTTACTAACTGATTTACAGTATTTGCCAAACAGGTGACTTCATAACAATAACATGTGTCCATAGCTGTATTCGTTTGAATTATGAACTCTTATAAACCATGAAAGGGGCCACTAGCGGACGAGAAGGGGAGGAAAAAGTGGAATTCCCCCTCTTTGGCGGTTTCAATAAGTTGAATTTGTTCCCTAAGGTAAAGTTAAATGGGCCTCAAAACTGCAAATTCTCTCTCTTTGATGAAATTCCCCCCCCCTCTTTGGTGGTTTGGCTCGTCCGCCAGAGACCTCCTCCAAACGGAGGGGAATTTCGTCCCAAGGATGGGGATTCCGCAGTTTCTATGCTTTTTTACCGACGCCTTCAGAAACAAAATAAACTTTTTATAAACGCCAAAGAGGGGGGAAATCCACTTTTCTCTTCCCTTTTTGTTCGCTAGTTAATGGAGCGACCTTGATATTTAGAGATCTTGCTATACAAGTCAGACCAACGTCGGTTTGTAGAAAAAACGTCTATTATTATATTTTAGTAACCATGCAGGGCAAAAGATTCACCTGGCTTAGTGGTTTAGCTATAATCTTATAATGTTTCTGCAATATTCAAATACCAGTCGTTTTTTGACCGACCCGGAAACTTCACTATTCTTTTTTTAAAGAGATATGCCGGCAAGATAATTATTCATATTTTCGTGAAATCGCGATGGAGTTTTCAAAGATGCAATTAAGTCCTGTTTGACCTGTTTACAAGGAAGAAATTTCAGCTGTCTTATTATCTTCCTAAGTAATCAATCACCTACAAATGCATGTAGATCATATTTTCGATTTTAGTATATTAATTTTTTTCTGTTTTTTTGAAACTACTATTTTTAAGTTAGCAAGATAACAACAAATATAAAATTAAACTCGTCTAAAGTGTTATAATCATATTTTTTTTACTAAAATGAAAAAATACGACAACAGAAAGCTTCCGCACAATAGTCGCGCGTTGTTCACTCAAGGTCATATTCAAGTCTGCTACATACATATCTCAATTTATCATTCAATAGCCACGTATTCACTCACTCACTCACTCACTCACTCACTCACTCACTCACTCACTCACTCACTCACTCACTCACTCTCTCACTCACTCACTCACTCACTCACTCACTCACTCACTCACTCACTCACTCACTCACTCACTCACTCACTCACTCACTCACTCACTCACTCACTCACTCACTCACTCACTCACTCACTCACTCACTCACTCACTCACTCACTCACTCACTCACTCACTCACTCACTCACTCACTCACTCACTCACTCACTCACTCACTCACTCACTCACTCACTCACTCACTCACTCACTCACTCACTCACTCACTCACTCACTCACTCACTCACTCACTCACTCACTCACTCACTCACTCACTCACTCACTCACTCACTCACTCACTCACTCACTCACTCACTCACTCACTCACTCACTCACTCACTCACTCACTCACTCACTCACTCACTCACTCACTCACTCACTCACTCTCTCACTCACTCACTCACTCACTCACTCACTCACTCACTCACTCACTCACTCACTCACTCACTCACTCACTCACTCACTCACTCACTCACTCACTCACTCTCTCACTCACTCACTCACTCACTCACTCACTCACTCACTCACTCACTCACTCACTCACTCACTCACTCACTCACTCACTCACTCACTCACTCACTCACTCACTCACTCACTCACTCACTCACTCACTCACTCACTCACTCACTCACTCACTCACTCACTCACTCACTCACTCACTCACTCACTCACTCACTCACTCACTCACACACTCACACACTCACACACTCACTCACTCACTCACTCTCAGATGGAATTATGCTTCTTACCACGGATGACTCGACAACGATACTGAAAAGATGCAAGAACCTTTTTCTACCTCAGGCTAATTCTCAGTTTTATAAATATCGGCTTATCTTATCAACGCCTTTCTTACAACACTCACTGATTTTCGAGGAATTAAAAGATAAAAGAAGTCTATACAATCATACAATTTGAAACAGTAGGATAGGAGGTAAGGAACATTGGGTTTCGACGGAATTAAAGGGCTTGACCCAATGTTCCGATGGCAAGGCTCCGTCATCGTCAGAAGTCTACCTTGCCATCGACTAATCTACACTTTTAATTCCAATCATTCCAATCATACAGAATAAAAGAGAAAAACAGAGTAAAAAACAAAATATTTCAAAAACAAAATTATGTGCGAAATCTAATGTGTATGTAGAATTCAGCTAAAAAGCATAACTAAAGAAGATGTTTGCGTGTATCTATATAATGTAGAGTACTATGCTAGTGCAGCAGTGTGGACAACTTGTGCGGTCGACTGTTGACTAGTTAACATAAAAGATCGATATTATTAGAATAGGTTGCCAGTTAGATTGACACTGATTGGTGTAAGAATTTTCTGAACCACCGATTTATGATCCAAAAGTCCGAATTTCCATAATTTATTGTTGTATCTACTACAAAACGTGCAGAGTGAGTTAATGATGTCATGTGGATTATGGCCTTTGGTTTTCAACTGATCGGTATATTTTTGCAACGTTAATTTAAAATCAGGAAGAGTGCTAGAAATACGACTGAATCGGAGTAACTGGCCTATAATAACACCGTTGATGAGCTTAGGATGAACGCAGCTATCATTGTGAAATGCACGATTAACATCGAAATCAAAAACATCAGTTTTATTGTAAATTTTGGTACTAGATTCAGCAGTATTGAACGTTATATCGAGATAACTGATTTCATTGTTATTTGGAGATTCTTTGTTGAGTTCTAGTTCTGGTGGGTACATTAGTTGCACATGAGATTCAAAGTCCACGTTAATAGACAAAATGTCATCAATATATCTAGTAATGAACTGTTCTTTATTCCATGGTTTGTGTTTTTTCATGTATTGAAATTCGAGCCAAGAAAGTGTGATATCTGCAATCATAGGACTAGCATTACCGCCCATCGGTATACCAGCCTTCTGTCTGTACACTTGATCACCGATGCGTACATAGCTTTCATCTATGATAAAACATATCATGTTGATAACTTGAGTCTGTGTAAATAATAAACGATTTGTGTCGTTCTTTGTTTCATTAGTGTAAAATGGTTTACCGTATTGTGATTTCGGAACGCTTATGTATTGTTTGCCATGGTTATTAAACAGTAGTTTGGCAAACTCTGTCATGCTACTCTTAATACATGTATGGTTCAGTTTTGTGTACAGTGTACTGAAATCGAATGTAGCAATGCTATCGATAACGACATTGAATTTGTTGAAGTAATTGATTACCGCAACGCTGTTATCAATCGAAAAGTATAGCTTATAACCACTTCTTCGCTCAGCTGTTTGGCAGTAGTGAATGAAATGATTTTTCATGTGCTTAAGTATTGAGTGTAACATTAATGCTACAGGTTTAGCGCTAGAAGAAGCTGCTCCAGCGATGTATCGGAATTTCACAGGATTTTTATGAAGTTTAGGTATGGCATACAAAACAGGTATGCTCATGTTCTGTGCGCTTATATCGAACTCCATCATCTTCTTTATGTATTGTGAGTGGCTAGATATAACATCCGCTTCATTACGATTGTATACTTCGTACGTGGCTGTTGCCGGATTTACTGAGCCATCTAGAGCGATTCCCATTTCATTGAGAATGCAGCGTATGTAATATTTTTTGCAAGTGAAAGCGAAATTGTTAGCAGCTTTATCAACGGACGTACAAATCATATGGTCAAATACTTTGCTGGTGCGTACGCTTCTTATTGTACCTTCATATCTGGGGCGCTCAATAGCAGACATTTTGGTGTTGACGAATTTCGAAACTTTGTTGCAATAAGTGTTAACCACTTCTTCTATATTTCTAACTTTGTTACGTTTCGCGATTTTTCGACAAGTTTCTTCGATCACCGTTTTGATATCTTGAAGTTCATTGTTAGTAACGCCATCTGAATTGATACGATAATTGGTACCGTATTCCATCAATGATTGCATCTTATTGTTCTGTAGAATGTCCATGTCAGCGGTCACTACGTGCTGTACTGTTTGATTGATATACTTACTGTATAATGTACAATTGCAATCGTTGTTAGCTATCAACAGAAGTTGCTGAAGATCATTTGTTTTCAGTAGCTTGTTATAGGTGAATAACTGACGACCGATAGGTGATTTATATCTGTAAACTGTTTGGATTCTAGTCAGAGGTTGATTGTTCACGTCAAGGTTTCCGATGGATCGTTGCATTTCATTGCGATTCATGAATTTACTGATGTTTAGCTTAATCATGTCATGACTGTTATAGTTGACTACAATACGGTCATATTTAGTTTCATCCCTTTTTGGTTTCTTCTGTTCATAGAAACCACTGTAATACGCCATTATAATCATTTTCATTTCTTTGCTGGTTCCATCTTTTTCGATGAGTTTGTAAGCATGCTTCAAAGTTCGCTTACTCGTACTGCGTAAAAACGTGTAAATTTCTTTACGCTTGTTGTCGTTAAAGAGTAATTGAAGTTCGTCTAAGAAATTCGTGTTGCATACTTTACTACGGTGTCTTTTTATTCGTCTTTTCTTACGCCGTTTGTTTGCGATGGGAACACGAAACAGGGGTATTTGTTTCTCGAACGTGTTAGTACTAGCTTCCCACTGACTGACGTTGCCGAAGTTTTGTACATTATCATTCAAACCGAGAGGGTAAGCCGATATTAACGCTAGCGTCCAGTTTCGCTCTTTAAATCTGAGTACTGATTTCACGTTTTGAGTGCTAGAAGCGTGTACTGTATCGATCACACGAATGGTCATGTCTTTTGATGAATGATCAGCACTGTTAAAGTGTTGAACGAGAAAAGTCCGCTTCTTGTTTCTTTTTACATCATTGACATGTTGACTGAAACGACACTTAACTTTCTGTTTAGTCTCTCCAACGTATTGTGCTTCACATTTACGACATTCGATGAGGTAAATAACGTTCGAGTCAGTGCAACTTGCTTGCGCATTTATTGAACTCAAGAAGTTATCATGTGTAACGGCTGACTTGAATAAAGGTCCTGGAGATTTCTGAGCACATGTCAAACACATTTTGCGTTGACAAGATATCATTGAAATACCAGACTGAGTGCTATTGCCTGGTGTAACTTCGATTAGTTCGTGATTGTCGTTTGTAACGAGGACGTACGGTTTTTCTGCCTGCCGGGCACAAAGGTTATGGTGTGAGGTATGAGACATGATATGTATAAGATATTTTGTTTTTGACTGAGATATATAGGAACGCTGTGCACTTTGATATGTAGCCTGTTAGGGGGTGGGGTGGCAGGCAGAGCAAAAAAAATTGATTAACAAACTCACCGAATAAAATTAACACGAACATAAATAGCACCAGTGCACAAAAACTATTGGTATTCCGTATCTTCGTAAATTATTTGTATAAAGACGACATAAAAGTGAAAAAGAACTGTATTGATAGCAAACCATAAACGTAAGTGACGTGTTATGTTAAAGACGAACCAGGTTTATCACATTGAAACAAAATGGCAGGGACCAGGTGAACCCGGTATGCCATTAGTAAACAAAGTGCCAGGGACCAGGCGAACCCAGTATAGCACACGTAAACAAAGTGCCAGGGACTAGGCGAACCCAGTATAGCACATGTGAACAAAATGCCAGGGACCAGGCGAACCCAGTATGGCATTGGTACTTGCGAAGTATATGACAAAATACATTATGAAGTAAACAAAATTACAAACAAAATTTAATCTGAAGCGAACACTGAGGATCAACGCGCCCATGACAGGCATCCGTCGCCTCCTCAATGAACGCCGGTGGAAATAAAAGAAGTCTATACAATCATACAATTTGAAACAGTAGGATAGGAGGTAAGGAACATTGGGTTTCGACGGAATTAAAGGGCTTGACCCAATGTTCCGATGGCAAGGCTCCGTCATCGTCAGAAGTCTACCTTGCCATCGAAATTACACACCTTCTCTGGAACAAAACTACAGTATTTCTTTTACTTCCCTTAGTACCGTAACCGGAAGCTATAAAACAGATCGGGGTAGCTGAAATCTGAATAATTATAACGGTATCAGTTAATTCCATTACTCTTAGACTACCCTGGAGAAAACTGTCTAAGGGTACATCGTTCATTGACTTACTGTAGCAGAAACTGATCCATGACTACACGCAAGATAGAGGATACGGAAGGAAGCTCGGTTCTGAACTTAAAAGATTGTGTAATAGTAAACGAATTCTAGTCCTACCAAGAAACTGAAAAAATTCAAGTATCCTGGTAAGATTCGAACCCACGACCTTCCGTTCAGTACACGGACGTGCTAACCGCTACACCACAGGCACTCCTGTCTTGCACCTAAGACCGATATCTCCACGAGTGTTTCATGTGATCAAGTGCTGCAAAATGTTAAGTGATTGCTAAACATGTAAATTATTTAGCCCGAGACTCCATACGTGAGATGTCAGATTTGTTATGTACATACAGTATACTGTATTTACCACCATATTACACGTGCCCATACGATGAGTCATTTAAGGGCACATAATTTCGGCAAAGACGGCGGAATTGGCATGTTAGGGAACCAATTCTTGTTTTTCATAACGCCAAAGTGGGGGCTTTTCCACTTTCCTCAATCCTTCTCGTCCGCTGGGGATTATGCAAAAGGCTAAAGATTAAATCCCACCCTGGACAGTCGAACCCCTGGATATTCGTCCATCACGTATGTATGTAAAAAATTTAAAAATTGTTGAAGTGGTATTTCAACAAATTATTAAGACACCGATGTAGAAGAAGAGTCTTGAGGTCTCATCAAAAAAATCAAAAACCAAAAAAAAAGCAAAAAAGATAAAGAAAATGAAAACATATTTTGATGATATGATCGCATTTGTATATTCAAGTTATAAAACGTTGACATGACATAATTATAACCCTTAGACAGCTGAATGGAGGTTATTGACTTACACTCATTTGTAGCTCTGCAAAAAATCATCAGCGAAATAATAAACAAGACGGCAGAGAAAAATTAGCGCGCACTAAAATCCGGTCAGATAATGAATTCTGAATACCATAGCTTGGTCTGCGTTTCTTAATATTAAAAAAAAACTATTTTTGTGGACCTGTTACGCCCGTACGCAATGAATTTTTAAGCGCAGTTTGCGTATGTCGTCCAAATGTACGCATGATTTTTTTCTCAAAATTTTGAGCCCGCGCCAAAAAAAACAGATTTAAATCCAAACTGCGCGCTAAAAAGTTTTTGGCTAACCAGTAACCCTGGATGGGATATATACTCATTTGTTCTAGGATCAATCAATACAATAACGTTTCATCATTCTAGAATAAAGCATGACGCATGACTTTCGAGTTGCTTAACTCGACATGAAATGTGAAAAGTTAACGTTGACGTTCACTAAGGCGTCGGAAATCGGAGTTCATGCCATCTTGGAGTCTTCTAAAACATGGTCCCTATTCCAACGGATATCACAAGGAATACTCTACTATGTATAATACGTAATTAATGGTCGAATTCTAGTCCTACCAAGAAACTGACAAATTTTAAATTTCCTGGTCGGTTTCGAACCGACGACCTTCTGTTCAGTACACAGACGTGCTAACCGCTAAGCCATTTGACACACCGAGGGATGACAGTCTGAGTCAACCGGACAAAATGTGCATTATTATCTTCACAGCGAGACTCGAACTCCAGTAGTCTCACACTATAGGCGGACCTCTTAGCCACTGACCTACGTGGTCCTTAATTAAAAAAAAAATAAGAGCCAGTTATGCACGTAGCACAATTTCTTATACAGATTTTGTGACTTGCACCTGCTATAACATCAATCAATCAATCATAATCAGCATTATACAAATTCAAGTGAGTTTGGATGATAACGAAGATCGAATTATGATATTTCACTATGAAAAGCGGTTTATCTACCCACTTTCGTTATTGGGTTTTGCGAATTCCACCTGCAGAATTAATCAATTACCATTGAAGCTTCAAATGACATTAGTTTAGTTTGCGTCAGCGTAGCAAGACCAATTAATGAATACATGAACAAAGAATAATGAATGACTAGATAAAAATGTATGAATATCAAGAAATACCCCTTACCACATCCAATTTCCCCTTATAAATTGGTCGCTAACAATCTTCACCAAGGAATATCCT
>CAXIWR010000146.1:12500-17607 GCA_964036265.1 Daptonema setosum | reverse complement strand
TGAAGAGTCAAAGAAAAAATCATGAGTCGGACAATAGTCTGAACCCTTAATATGGTTCGATAGAGATAAGCTTTTTGCGAGAATCTAGGTTCATCGTATCGACTAGTCTGTTCCATCAGTTTTCTCGTGCGATGTTACACCTCCCTATCTTTTGAAGGGATGAATTTTCATTATTCAGTACCGAAAAATAAGAGAATGCGATTTTTCGTTTTTTTTCTCCACTCTTTTTGCTGTATGGCGACTGGGTAATAAGACCTGAGCTAAAATTGGTACATAGATAAAAAATCAGCGTAGTAAACTTCTTTAAAAAACTCCCTCAACTCGGAGTAATGTTTGTACCATTTTTAAAAGATGTTTTGAAAAAAAAGAAAAAAACGCAGGCAAAATAGAAAAAAAGTTGTTGTATGAACAATAGGAGAACATTTGACGATTTGAGCCATCCATCCATCCATCCATCCATCCATCCATCCATCCATCCATCCATCCATCCATCCATCCATCCATCCATCAATCCATCCATCCATCCATCCATCCATCCATCCATCCGTCCATCCATCTATCCATCCATCGATCCATACATACATACATCCATCCATCCATCCATCCATCCATCCATCCATCCATCCATCCATCTATCCATCCATCCATCCATCCATCCATCCATCCATCCATCCATCCATCCATCCATCCATCCATCCATCCATCCATCCATCCATCCATCCATCCATCCATCCATCCATCCATCCATCCATCCATCCATCCATCCATCCATCTATCCATATCCATCTATCCATCAATCCATCCATCCATCCATCCATCCATCCATCCATCCATCCATCCATCCATCCATCCATCCATCCATCCACCATCCATCCATCCATCCATCCATCCATCCATCCATCCATCCATCCATCCATCCATCCATCCATCCATCCATCCATCCATCCATCCATCCATCCATACTTTCCGTTACAAAGAAGTAGAAAGTGTCCCAGAAAGTATCTATATTAAGTGTCCCCAGGCTTTCATTTCCTAAGAAGTGTAGTTCTTGTCTCACCTCGTCCCACCCGATGCCCTACTGTCTTAAGCAGTATGAGCCTCAAGCTACATACTTTATGCGGAATGGAAGGATATTTCTTGTGTTAAGGACATGTAATACCATGATAATTGATTAAAATAATATTAAGGTTCCTGGTATGTATTGTATTGAACAGGTGAATAAGTCCCATTTCCAACCCAACCGGTTAGCACCAGCTGATTTCACAATTTAGTAACTCAGTCAGTCAGTCAGTCAGTCAGTCAGTCAGTCAATCAGTCAGTCAGTCAGTCAGTCAGTCAGTCAGTCAGTCAGTCAGTCAGTCAGTCAGTCAGTCAGTCAGTCAGTCAGTCAGTCAGTCAGTCAGTCAGTCAGTCAGTCAGTCAGTCAGTCAGTCAGTCAGTCAGTCAGTCAGTCAGTCAGTCAGTCAGTCAATCAGTCAGTCAATCAGTCAGTCAGTCAGTCAGTCAGTCAGTCAGTCAGTCAGTCAATCAGTCAGTCAGTCAGTCAGTCAGTTAGTCAGTCAGTCAGTCAGTCAGTCGGTCAATCAGTCAGTCTTATATGGGGAAGATTGTTTACCAATTTCACGTCATATGTAGTATTATTGTTTCTGGGTTAGAGACTGCATCAGCAGCAGCGTCGATTGTTGCAGATTAATAATCATGTTTTGATAGTGTCAATCTAGAGTATTCTCCCATAAAAACATCACTACGTCTTTTTCAATAGAAAACGGCTAATCCTCTCAACCGTGTTCATCGGTAATAGATCTGCCTGGCACGATATCACAGTATAGGCCTCATAATTGATTATAGGAAATGGTTTAAAACTACGAGAACCCATCGCATGGTCAGAACCAGATTCTCAAATCCAGAACCGGATTCTCAAATAAGGAATTTTCTGTGCCACGTTTAAAAAAAAATTCTTAGAACCATATTCTCAAGTCCAGAACCGGATTCTGAACTAATGATTTTTCTGTGCCGCATTTTGAATTTTCTTATAACCAATTACGATGCCTATTGCTATAATTTATACGGCGAGTAGCTTTATAGCTCTATATATAGAATGAACTATGAGATTATGGTCAAACTGAATCCTGGTCCAAATCCTGGCTAATCTAGATTACCCTATGATACATTTTCCTATCAAAATACACTGCAAAAAGATTAACCAGTTCGAACGCTGGAGGTGTGAAGTTTTCTTTGAAATGTAAGTGTAGGGTAAACTTGAAAAAATCTCACGAGTATTCGGTTGGATCATGCTGACCGGTGGGCTTACATAAGAAAAAAATCCAGGTTCAGAAATCACTTTATTACTATGATACTTTGAAAATTTAGTTTTCGCACAAATGAACGCAAAGATTAACCCAGGGTTATCAAGATTAACCTATGTTAAACAAGATCAGCCATGGGCATACTTTTACACTACGAAAAAAAAGATTTACCTAGGGTAATCTAAATTAGCCATGATTTGGACGTGTATGGGGCCCTTGTCCTTCATCTATGTATGGTATTATGCCAATGTTTTTTTTTACTTGAGCTTCTTGATTAACTGAAGTCATCGAGGCACACTGATACCATATCAGAATGGTGTTTTCGTAGTTGCCGGAGAGTTGAATAAACTGACGGACAATGGCCGAAACCCCAGAGCAACGCGTCAGGATCTGTGTTTCAAGTCAGGTTTCGAACTTGGGATCGCCGGTTCTCAGGGCCAGCATCCTACGCACTATGCAGTTTTACATGTGATAAATGAATGATGTATAGATTAAACAAACAAAAAATAAACGAGTAAGTCCTATGAAGGTCTAAAAATAGCGAACTCAAGAATGCTATTTTTATCAGATACCGGATATTAAGTCCATCAACATCCGTTTTGGTATTCAATGCTTGTCTACGAGAATACATGCACAGACAAGATTACGGTAGACCGAACTGATTGATATACAGATAGTTTCTTGGCAACAATTAATTTATGCGCAGTAAGTTTTGTTACCCTTTAGTTTTGAAACCACTCAAACCTAATTCAACTAATCAACAAATGATTGATATAAAAAATGAAAAATATAAATAAATAAATATATAAATATGTATATATTAAAGAAATTTTTACAGACAGTGGTTGGTTGAGTGAATGGTCAGTCAGTCAGTCACTCAGTGAATCAGTGAGTCAGTCAGTCCAGTCGTCAGTCAGTCAGTCAGTCAGTCAGTCAATCAGTCAGTCAGTAAGTCAGTCTTTTTGTAAGTCCGTGAGTATTCTCTCGTTTTTGTATCCCATTAAAGGAATGACAGGAAACACACCTCTGATCATCTGAAAAACAGGATATTCCTTGGTGAAGATTATTAGCGACCAATTTATAAGGGGAAATTGGATGTGGTAAAGGGTATTTCTTGATATTCATACATTTTTATCTATTCATTCATTATTCTTTGTTCATGTATTCATTAATTGGTCTTGCTACGCTGACGCAAACCAAACTAATGTCATTTGAAGCTTCAATGGTAATTGATTAATTCTGCAGGTGGAATTCGCAAAACCCAATAACGAAAGTGGGTAGATAAACCGCTTTCCATAGTGAAATACCCTAATTCGATCTTCTTTATCATCCAAACTCATTTCAATTTGTATAGCGCTAATCATGATTGATTGATTGATGTTATAGCAGGTGCAAGTCCCAAAATCTGTATAAGAAATTATGCTACGTGCATAACTGGCTCTTATTTTTTATGTCATTAAGGACCACGTAGGTCAGTGGCTAAGAGGTCCGCCTATAGTGTAAGACTACTGGAGTTCGAGTCTCGCTGTGGAGATAATAATGCACATTTTGTCCGGTTGACTCAGACTGTCATCCCTCGGTGTGTCGAATGGCTTAGCGGTTAGCACGTCTGTGTACTGAACATAAGGTCGAGGGTTCGAATCCTACCGGGATACTTGAAATTTGTCAGTTTATTCGTAGGACTAGAATTCGACCACTAATTACGTGTTATAGTAGAGTATTCCTTGTGATATCCGTTGAAATAGAGACCATTTCTGTAGAGGACTCTTAGTTGAAAATCTGATTTCCGACGCATAAGTGAACGTCAACGTTAATTTTTCACATTTCATGTCGAGTTAAGCAACTCGTAAGTCTTGCTTTAGTCTAGAATGACGAAACGTTACTGTATTGATCGATTCTGAAATAAATGAGTGTATAGCCTATCTAGGGTTTCTTGGTTAGTCAAAAACTTTTTGGCGCGCAGTTTGAATTCAAATCTGTTTTTGGCGCGCTTTCTAGGTTGTGAGAAATGAAATATTTTTCACATTACATTTGGACAGCATACGAAAGTTGCGTTGAATTCATGGCAAACGTGCGTGACCGTCCCACAAAATTGATTTTTGATAACAGGAAACGCTGACCAAGCTATGGTATTCAGAATTCAGTATTCAGAATTCAGTGTTCAGTATTCAGTATTCAGTATTCAGTATTCAGTATTCAGTATTCAGTATTCAGTATTCAGTATTCAGTATCAGACCGGATTTGAGTGCGCGCTCAAATTTTCTATGCCGTCTTATTTATTATTCTGCTGATGATTTTTGAAGAGCTACATACATATGAGTGTAAGTCAATGACAACAATAAATCAATAAATAATAACTTGGAGCCTCCATTTAGCTGTCTAATGGTTATAAATCTGTCATGTCAACGTTTTATAACTTGAAGATACAAATGCGATCATATCATCAAAATATTTTCTTTCTCTTATTCTTGGTTTTACCTGATGAGACCTCCAGACCCTTCTTCTACATCGGTGTCTTAATACTTTGTTGAAACACCACTTCAACAATTTTTAAACTTTTTGGACGAATATCCAGGGGTTCAACTTACTCCCATATCACAGAAACTTTTGGCATTGGGTGCCTAAATTGGTGCATCTTTATGCAAAAAACTTGAAGTTCTATAACTCACGATATAATCGGTAAAAAATAAAAAACTTTTGTTCAGATGAAAGTTAGTTTTTTTCCTCATAATGCAATCACGAAAAGCTCAAAGTAAAAACATTTAATTGGATAGAAAACATGCATTTTATATCGCACTCTG
>CAXIWR010000146.1:0-7500 GCA_964036265.1 Daptonema setosum | reverse complement strand
GAGTATGTAGGTTATTCAGTTTGTTTAAAAAATGAGTTTTTTAAAATTAATTATCAGAGTATAGTAAGCAGGTTAATTGATATGCAAAAATTAGGGTAGGCTGTCTATCCTTCCGATAGCGTTGCTGAGTTGCTGCGTAAGTTTAGAGCTGATACGCGCACAAATCGTGTGGTTATAAGGGACATTTTTGACTGTATATTGCTTATTGAAACGTGAATTGGTATTTGAAGTTACTGAATAAAGTTATTAACGAACGATTTTTTATTGAAGATGTTGTATTTCCACAGACTTTCTTGATTTCTTATGTAAAATGTGCAAAGCCAGCTCGTTATCTCTTCTTTTTGGAATCCGTTTACTATCATGTTGTTTTCCAATTTTACGATTGCTTCTTTAAAAAGTAATTTATCTTCTATTAGTCTGTTGAAAGTTATTAGTTGTCCTATGAAAGTTCCTTTTGTCATTTTTGTATGAACACAACTGCTTTTATCATATAGTTTTTTCACTGGAAATGGGAAGTCGTCGGTTTTGTCATAAATTTTTACAGAGTTTTTGTTTTTCAATATTTTGAGGTTTAAATAATGGATTCCGTTTTCAATCATGGATTCCTTGTTTAGTTTCAGACTTTGATCATACATGAGTTTTGTATGTCGGTCGAGATCGAAGTTGAGAGACAGAATATCATCAATGTATCGAAAAATTGCTGTTTTTTGCGGAATTTTTTGTTGCTTGAAGTATTCGTATTCCATGATTGTTAGTGTTAAATCGGCTAATAGGGGACTGCAATTTGATCCCATGGGGATGCCATAAACTTGTTGAAATATTTTCTTGTTAAATTTGACAACCGTATTTTTCAATATTTCCACAACTAAGTTTTTTATATCTGGTCCTTTCAAATGAACATGTCTGGCATCTTCTGTGTTATGGTTACTGTAGTATGTTTTACCGTATTCACTATTTGAAATGTTTAGTCCTGTTTTATTGGCATTTTTGAAGCAAATGTCGATTAATTTGAATATTTTCTTTTGAATGACGTCGTGGTTCAATTCGGTATACAGAGTGGAGAAGTCATAGCTGGCACCGGTTATGGGAGTTATCTTATTGGTTTTTATAAAGTTCACAACTTTTTCACTGTTATTAATTGATATGTAAAGTTTTTGTCCGCTGCGTTTTTCAGCAGTCCGGCAGTAATTTTCAAAGTGTTCCTTTAGTTTAATAAGTGTCTTTAAAAGTAAAATTGATAGGCTTCTCATTGTTGATTTTCGTGATCCGGCTATGAATCGAAATTTGTAGGGATTCTTGTGTAGTTTGGGTAGTGCATGCATGTTAGGTAGGACATTGTTTTCATGCTCAATTTTAGTGTGAAACGCTTTGTTTAGTTGTAAATGGTGTTTTAAAATGGTTTCTTCTGTTTCGAAAATTTCAGTGTATGTATTTTTGTCGTTGTTTTGTTGCATCATTTCGTCTTTAAGTATTTTGAAATATAGTCTTTTGCAAATGAAACATGGGTTATTGCTGGCTTTGTCAATAGGCGTTACGATGAACTTCTTAGTTAAGGTTTTTAACGCTATTAGTCCTTCTATTTGGGTCTTATTTTTTATTCCGGTGTTCAGTTTCTCCAATTTTTTCTTTACTTTATCCAGAATAAATTCGCAGTGTGTTTTCATGTCGTTTTCGTCCCATTTCATACGTTGTTTGTATTTTTCATAAAATTCGTGAAGGCTGTTCCTGGTGTTATGTAAAATTTCTATATCGGTCAAGCTTCTTTCCATCCTGTGTTTTAAACCTTTTTTCAGTATGTTGATACTATCAGTGTGATGCGCGATATTGATGTTTCCTGTCAGTACGTGTCCGTATGGTTGGTATACGAATTCTTTGTATTCATTACAGTAACATGGTATTTCGTTTTCTGAATCCGTTGTATCTAAATTCCGTAAAAATGAGTTATAGTTACATATTTTTTTCTTGAGAGTATCATTGTATAGGTAAATGATTTGATTTGTGTAAGTTTCTTTAAGTGGTAGAATATTGGTTGCTGTGGTGTTGTTAATGAGCTTCTCGAGTTTCAGACTTTCTGTGTATTTGTCATTAAATTGAATCTTCAGATATAGCTTGTTTTTGGGAGGTTCTGTTTTTTGTTTGTCTACATTATAGTATCCGATCATAAAGGCCATAATTATGGCTTTGATTTTATTGTCTGTTATACCAAAGCTTTCTTTGTATGCCCATTTTAAGGTTTTTTTATTACAGCTTTTCAAAAATTTGTATATTTTATAGGTGTTATCATTTTGTTTGATAGTTTTTATTGTTTCAATGGCTTTTTCATCAATTTTTCTGTTCTGAGATTTTTTCTTCCTCTGTCCTCTGTATCTTCGTGTTGTTCTGATTGTAAAAAATGGTAAGTTTTTATTTGACTTTATTAGTTCCAGGTTGTGTGCGATGTTGCCAAGGCTTTTTATGTTGTCATTGAGTCCGAAAGGCCATGCCGAATTCAGGATTTTTATCCAGTTATATTCATTATTTCTTCTTTGCATATTGTCTTTTAGGTTAGTGTTGAGTATAATTATCCTCATGTTGTCCTTGGAATGTCCCTGTTTGTTAAAGTGTTTTACTAGTAAGGTGTTCTTGACATTTTTCATGACATCGTTACGGTGTTGTAAAAATCTGGTTTTTAGTTTTTGAGATGTTTCGCCAACGTATTGTTCTCCGCAGAGATTGCATGTTATACAATAAACTAGGTTACATGAGTTGCAATCCATTATTGTATTTTCTATGTTGCTACAGGTGTATCTGTCGTTGGTAACGTTGCTGATTATCTCATTATTCACCAGTACATATTGACATGTTGTACATCTTTGTGCGTTGCATCGTTCCATGTGCGTGTTTGTGTTTGGTTGTTTGTTTACAGAGATTTTCTTTATATTTCCCTCTTCATTGAAAAGTATTGCGTTGTGTGTGATTTTGACCGTTTCTGTTGTAACCGCTGATCCAACTTGGCGCGATGGCATTTTTGAATATGTGAGAATTTTGTGATTGAGAATTTATATTTTTTGTATGTAGAGAAACGCACCGGAAGGATTAGGCGGCCTACCCAGATAGCGGTTGGACTTTCAAGAAGCCCTAAAGAGGGCTGTTTGTGTTAATAAGTGGAAATGTAATTTAATTTAAAGGGAAAAAGAAATCCAAGCCGAGTTATATTTTATGCAGAAAGTAGGATAATCATGTGTGTGAATGTATTCCAATGTAAATGATCACAAAAGAACAACGATATATAATTCAAGCAAACGTGTGAAATATGAATAAAACTGATCTAACCGATAAGGCGTGCACAGTAAATACCGGTAAAGGATGTAAAAACCGTGTGATAACGAACAAACGAGGTCTAATGAATATATAGTACTGGATATATATGTATCAAAACATGATTGTAGTAATCTATAGACCAGCGGGGAATTCAATTTTAGGATCTTTATGGAAATCAGAGTAATGTTTTATGGTTGATCCGATCCGGATATGTTGTCGAGGTTCTCGTTTAACCTTGCTCGTGTCGCCTTTCGCGAACTCCAGATACTTGGTGAACACCGTGTTGTAAGCGGCGTTCTTTTGTTTCTGCGCCGACGTGTATTGTCTTGTCACTGAGAATCGCACCCCGTGCTCACGCTGTAAACCGTAAAAATAGGCTGTTTGTGTATATAGAGGAGGTGAAACGTGAATGCATATATATATACAATGTTGGCTGTCGTTTAACAATTTTAAAGTTGGTAATAAAACTTGATTTTTCAAAATATAATTAGTATAAATTATTTAATATAAAGTTTCCAAGAACGAAAGAAGTATAGCCTGATTAGTACACCATGTTATATATCATATAACTGTGTCAGACTTGAATGAAATCATGCTCCCGTAGTAAGTATTGTAATAATATACCTGTCCTGCATGAAACGTGAGTGATTGTGTGAACGTTAGTGTGTTGGTGTTCTAGCCTGGTAATTTTTGAGTGCGTTCGATGTCTGTTTCGAAAGCAGCTTCATACGTGCTTCGCCGTCCTGTAGCTTGGCTCGTATTGGACAGGGCTTCTCACTGTTGGGTGGGCCGAACCAGTGCAAAACCGATATTGTTGAAGTGATTCGCTCCGACTCCTGAGAGGTGTGTGATTTAATGAGTATATATAAGATTATGTAAATGGTTGGGTTTGTTGTGGTATGATATGGCTACAATGCTGGAGATATTGGTTGTATAGCTCAAAATCAGGAATAGCTACTAACTTCAGTCGTAAGTCCGAGGATATCCGTGAAGAATTTGCGAATCACTGGTTTGAGCGGTTTGTTCGGAGGGTGATGAACGTACCCATGTACAAGGATAACCTGAGTGTTTACGATTTTAGAGACCATGAAGAATATTAAACCTTCATGTCATGTTCATGAACTAACGTCTTCGACTGCATTGTTCTCCAAGTTGTCTATGGCCTTTGCGTGCTCCTCCAGTTTCTTCTGGTGTCTGATCAACTCTTCCTCGGCCTTCCTAGTTTTGACTTTTTCGGATTCGATGTCAACCCGTAGATCCTCGACTTGCTGTTGGGTTGCAAGTATAAACACTTTGGCACGTGGGTCGAGAGTACCGAGCTGTAATATATAGGAAAAGGTTTATAAACATACTTTTGTTACGGAACCGCCCGAAGGCGTTAGACCACCCGAAGGTGTTAGACCACCCGAAGGTGTTAGACCACCCGAAGGTGTTAGACCACCCGAAGGTGTTAAACCGCCCATATAGGGCGTTAAGCCACTCTAGAGTGGTACATACAGTTCATGATCCTAATGCTAAGTGGGTAACTAAGTCAGATTTAAATTAACTAAATGTTAAGAGGAATTGGATAAGAGATAGAAGTAAATAAACGGGGAACTAAGCCCTCTGTTATCATTACTCCTATCCCCGGATTAATTAAAAGAAAAGGAAAATAAAGTAAAAGTGTTACCCTGAAAAAAGGTTATGTTAAACTGAGTGAACTTAACGCTAACTTAACCTAATGGCGTTTCGGTCATGTGGCACAGACGCCTCCTAGCCTAAGCTATCGTGTGACCTCATCAGTGTGCCGATAGCTACTACAGCTTAATGGCTCAAGCCTAACTAAGCTCAACTAAAGTATTAACCGTGTCTTCCTCATCTGTCCTGGGTCTTTTCTCGCATCTTGTGGTGCTTCCTTCAGTACGTGGTTGTCCTCCTGTTTCACTCATCCTGTCGGTGCGGTGAATTAGTGTCGTAATATGATATCTGTATCGTATAATGAACATATATTAGTCTATTTATTCACAAAATAAAATTCGATAATTTTTGTTTTGCTCATAATAGAAATTGAGAATAATGGTGAAAAATAGAGCAAAATGGTCAAACTGTTTAGTGTTGGTATCTTATATATGGGTTTGCTCCAACATTTCGTTTGTAATAGTTCCTCCTTTCAGAACAGGTTAACCTAAAAAAGGTTTCAATTTAGACCGTGTAACACAAATAAGTATACTTATGTTGTGAGTAAACCTTTTGACTCAAAACTCAGTGTACATATATGTACATATGTACATACGTTCATACGACCATATACTTATGTACATAAATTTGCGATAGTGTTAGTTTATATATTTATAATTAGAGTATGTAGGTTATTCAGTTTGTTTAAAAAATGAGTTTTTTAAAATTAATTATCAGAGTATAGTAAGCAGGTTAATTGATATGCAAAAATTAGGGTAGGCTGTCTATCCTTCCGATAGCGTTGCTGAGTTGCTGCGTAAGTTTAGAGCTGATACGCGCACAAATCGTGTGGTTATAAGGGACATTTTTGACTGTATATTGCTTATTGAAACGTGAATTGGTATTTGAAGTTACTGAATAAAGTTATTAACGAACGATGTTTCATTAAAAGACGTTTTGAGCTTAACGCAATTCAGCGTTTCGTATTCCGAATATGCATGTCTATAAAATGCGTGGTATGTTTAGCTTATTATGCGATACACATTTATAATCATCTTCACTGGAAAAACTTCCCAACCTTTAAACTTCAAATTTTAACAGATTCTTATCTTTTATATATCTCTTATAATCAATCATCTTTTATTTGGTTTGGGTGTAAAATCTCCATAATGACGTTTAGTCATTCCCTACTTTCTGATTATCAAATTCTCAACATTCATCATCAACTAAATATTTCGCAATTAAATACACATTGTCTTGTTTTTGACGTGTTTTAATATACCGATGTGGAATTTCCGTGGATGAACTGCAATATTGCGAATCTCCTTTATTGGTTTTTATTATTCAAGAACCTTTAATTATTATCCTCTAGCGAACGAAAAGGAGGGGGGGAGTGGAATTCCCCCCTCTTTGGCGTTTTCAAAAAGTTGAATTTGTTCCCTAAGGTGTAGGTAAAATGACCTGAAAATTGCCAATTCCCTCCTCTATGGTAAAATTTCCCTCCCTTTGGTGGGTTGGCTCGTCCGCCAGTGCTTGCAAGCCGAAATTCCTCTGAATGGATGCAATATTGCGAATCTCCTTTATTGGTTTTTATTATTCAAGAAACTTTATTTATTATCCTCTAGCGAACGAAAAGGGGAGGGAAAAGTGGATTTCCCCCTCTTTGGCGTTTTCAAAAAGTTGAATTTGTTCCCTAAGGTGTAGGTAAAATGACCTGAAAATTGCCAATTCCCTCCTCTATGGTAAAATTTCCCTCCCTTTGGTGGGTTGGCTCGTCCGCCAGTGTCAAGAGTTACTGATGGTTTGCTCCATATTTGGAAACTGCACCTAATTTTTTGTCAGAATCCCAAATTCGACTTTTTTTATTTTTGATGCACGAAGAGGCTAAGTGAGGCTATCTCCTTTACTAACGTACAGTCTTTGTTCGGAACTAAGCCTAAGCCGTACAAACAATCAAATGGTTATTCGCTGTCGTTGGATCGCACGATTTCTGACAAAAAGTGGGTGCAGTTTCCAAATATGCCCCCGGGCTAGCGTTGAATGAAACATGCTTATGCTGTATTCATAAACAAAGCATTACATTATGAAGCTTTGTCATTTATTGATGATTATCAATTATTATCGTTTATTTCCGATGCCTGTTGTTTATTTAATCGTTAGTTATTATCCAGATTTACCAAATGCGGAGAAAACTGCTTTTATTGATTGGAACTTGACTATTAATCGATGTAAATAAGCAATTTCGCGTGTATTAATCCAATTATCTTATATAGAAATCTTCTGTTGTTTACGTATTTTTAATTGAAATCTCACTTGTTAGTATTGGTCATTGTAGGGATACTTATTTTTATACGTATTATTCTAGAAAATTTTCAATCATACTGTTTTTATGTCCTCCAAAAGCGAATTTGGGTAATAGCACTTCGAACTTAAAAAAAGTTTACTGACCGCATTTTTTGAATACATATGTACTTTTTGGCAAATGTTAGAAAAATCAGCTCCTAAGTATATGTTGTTAGTCGTAATTTGTAAAACCGATCATAT